>JAOTRJ010000031.1:9820875-9836100 GCA_028564905.1 Leptodoras praelongus | reverse complement strand
CACACAGAAATTTCCCAGGTCGAACCCGGGTCCTTCTTGCTGTGAGGCGACAGCGCTATCCACTGCGCCACCGTGCCACCCCCAGTAGTATTTGTGAAATAAATTAAACATATTTAAAACGATTTACAATATCTACAACTTCTTGCAGCTGAATCAAACCCCACACAAAATGTGCACTCAACAACACTTCAGTTATTAAAAGAGATAGAGAAATTGACAATGAATAATATACTGTTCAAACGCAATCCATGTGCCTTTGCTATTAGCGTTATGTCATAAACAATACGTTACTTATAATGCATTACAAGTAGTGATTATAACACACTTTTATAAAGTGTAATGCATTTTCATAAATGATTATTACGATGTGTATAATGCCGTATTAATATATTTGATGTTTTGAACATATTTGTCATAAATTACGTATAGTAAATGTCATTTATAGAAAGTGTTACCACGATGATGTGAATGATGGTAATTTGCACAGAAGTGCAGCAGCTAGATCATTGCCTGAAGCGTGACTAATTTTGCAGCTCTGTCACTTTGGGAGACAGCACATCGGATTCTTCCGAAATAAGAAGACCCCGTATGGCTGTCATCTTCTCATTTCCGTCTGGACCATGCCTTTATTCTTATCATGACTGCAGTTGCATTTTAAAATGTTTCTGCATGGCCTAGTCCTTACAAGTTCAGCTGCAGCCTTTTGGATTACTCACTTTAGGAGATCAAAGACGCAGCTGCACCCCTTTATGTGCCGAAGGATCCCCGAAGCTGAATGCAAGGCCAAGACACACGCACATGCACACTTACTCGTTTACAACACTGAGCTGTTATCTAACTGTAAATGCTCTCTTCATACCAGTGTCTCAGTGAAAGGATGGTTAACAGCACACTGATGATCTATAATTTATATTCTACAGCTCATCTTTTTTGTGCAGTAATTGGTAGAGGAAATGGTTTGCTCCCTTTGAGTCAAATTGAACTAAATCTACAATGTTGTCATTACTCATCTAATTATTAAGTAAATTGAGAAAATAAGACGGTATAAAGAGAGGATAAGGCATTTATATAATAATTGGAAGCTGCTGTGATAGTTTGCAGCTTGGGATTTTCACTCTCAGAGCAAGCACACAGTACTATGTGCTGGGAAGCTGATTTGTGCAATCTAATTATCTTTGTTTCTTTTTTTTTTTTGTGAGTAGGTTAAAATGAACATGCCAAGCACAAAGTGGATGTGGGATCAAGGCTAAGGAAATGTGATATGCACTTTTTATTTAAACACAGAAGGCTTCTTGGTCAATTTATGTGGCATATTTAAATTGTGGTTTATATCGGTGTGGTAAAATGATATAAAGACTATTGCAGGTGTTACTATTTATAACTCTTTCATTTCTAATGTACCAATATTTATATGCTGACCTCCTAAAATTCAAATTGCTGTAATGTACCTGTCTTACAGTGGGATAAAATGTGTAAAAGCTTAATATTACCATCCATTAGTACCATCTCAGCACTCAAGCACCCAGCGCTGTTTTTTTTTTCAGCAGCAGAGAGTGTCAGTGGGTTGCATCATGCTGCTGGTGCTGGCTGTCTCAGGTGCCTGCGGGTGAAATGTACAGTGTTCTGGATCTCCTGAATGAGTGGCAGAATACAATACATATTACCATATCTGCTACAGGCTTGTGCCTGCCAACATGATGTCAGTGCAAGTAACTGTATGATGTATATTCTGATTAATAGGCAGAAAGGGGCACACCATCTACCTCTGATAATAGTGGTGCACTATTCTTGCTTATCTTGAACTTGAACTGAATCTTGAACTGTAGAGCTCCAATATTTATATCAGCTGTTTAACAAATGTTAATCTTCATAAAGTTGAACAATTATAGCGTGAAGCTTGTTACCTCAAATCTAAAGCTTACCAAATTTGAAAACATTTCCCACACCAAGTTGAACGATTTTTGCAAATCCATTTTTCGCCTTTAATTCCAGCCTTGGACATGTATTTACATGGTTACTTGGTTTATGTTGACTGTAGCTTAGAGCCCAACTAAAAGGAACATGTTTTATTGCTCCCCTGTGAAGGCTTTCAGCACAGATTGCGTGCACACAATCCCACTGCTCTGGTTTGTAGGAGTTTTACATAAATAGTTAAAGAGTGGCCAGACTTTAAACAAATAAAAATATCATAAAATTAATTATTTTTAATGCAGAACCACAGTTTTGCTGGCAGTTAGGAACCCTATATACATTGAGGGGAAATAAGCATCCTTGAATTATCGTCTTCAGTTCCCCAAGGCTACATGAGTTCCTCTGATGGACTCACCCTTAAATAAAATCCCCCATAAATTATGAATAGGACACAAATAAGGAAACTGGCTAGGCCATGCAAGACCTTTTTTATTTTGTCCATATGTTTGGGGTCTCCAGCAGATTCAGTTTCTTGGCCACTGAGATTCAATTCTCATTTAATATAATCGGGTACACTTCTCTGTTCATGTTTCCTTGATGATGATGTGTAATGCTCCAGTACCCCTTTGTAGAAAAGTGGTATGGAATTCCTGGGATAACAAGCACAACCTTCCTTCTTCAAGCATGCCATATTTAAATGATCTGAATGCTTTTAGAAGAGCAGCTCTGTGTTTCTTTATTATCAGTGGAGTTTTGTGTGGCATGTTGTGTAACTGCTGCTTTCAGGTCATCCTGCACCTCTTTTCAACTGGCTCCTCCCTTACCTTCCTTATCATTAGACTGACATGTGTGCATGTTGTGAAATCTTGCATGCTACATGTTTACGAATACACCCTTTTTAATTCATATGCATTGGATATGCACTGACAGTATATTAAATAGCAGAAAACAAAAGTGTCTGGATACTGTTTCCCCTCACTGAACTGTACAAATGTCTTGCTGTTCCAATAACTGTTAAATCTGGAAACATACACAGTGATTTTTAATGCTTTAAAAACTTCCATCTATTTTAATCCCTGCTTTCTAATAATGCCCAAAACATGTTGAGAAAGCTTAATAAAACTAGTGCAAGCAAAGCCCTTAACAGGGCAGATTAGAACGTGTCTGCTTTTCTGCTAATGCTTTTTGTTCTTAATTGCAATCCCCACTGTCAGTATTGAGGTTAGTTGGTTAGCAGGTTATTTTTAGAGGTAGTTAATCCTGAGATCTGGAAGGTTCCCTGTCTGAAACATGCTGGCCTAACAGCATGGGAGTGAAATATTGATGTGATAGTGAGACACCCTGGTGTCCTCCTCCAGGGAACTTTTGCCCCATAAAATCATTACCCTATACAATCTCTGTGACTGTGAGTGTTTTAACTATGTGAGCCAAGTTAAATAGGAGGAATGAGGAGGACAAAAATATATCGAATTTGTGTCTAGACTTTGGGTAACAGTGTATGCCCCCAGTGTGTATTTTGTGTTATTGATGTATAAGGCCAGGTCTTTATACAAATGGTGCACTTAGTCTGCATGATGTGTGTTCCATCAATTTGGACCACTTTGATCTTTTAGACCAAAGCTGCTTACTGATTCCTTTCTTGCAATTTTCGGTTGCTACGGTGAATGATTAGTAAACGTACAGATTTCAATTTACCATATTTCTGGGGTTCCTTCAATAACACTGACATATAGAGGTGAATTTGATATCACTTATTCCAGATGAGTTCGCTTTGTGTTGTCTAGTGAACCCATGTGATCGTCACCATGGCCCACTGGGAATTGTAGTCTCCCCGAGGAGATATTGTGTTTGCGCCCCTTGCTCAGATGCAATAAATATATCCATTTTTTCACTCAGCCAGCTTTAATAAGGATTGACCTGTGTTTTAATGAGCCGTTTTGAGATCTCACAGGCTGAGTAATAGCTGAAAGCTGAACCAACTGGGAACAGCGTTTGCCTTTGTCTGAAACACAAAGGCCGCTCTAACGCTTCACTGTTTTACACTGAAATCAAAACTGAAAGATGGAAATATTTTAATATTTTAATTAATAATAGTATGTAGTATGAGGAAGCAGTTGTTTAAATGTAACATACAGAAAATACTTTATAGCTGGTCCACCCCCCACATTGTCATTTAAAAAGGAGTCAGAATACTGTTTTGTAAAATAGAGGCTTATTTCTATTGTGTCCATATATTTTCAGTTTGTGTTTGTGAGGACTGAGCTTGGAGTCCTCACAGTCACAGCATGTGCTTAATGATAACAGAGATCAGTAATTATCCCTTTCCCTCAGGCTGAAGTCAATGTGGCCTGCTGTGCCCCACCTTCAGCAGCAAAGGGACATAGATGGCTGTCAATTAATCAACACATTTGCAGGGTAGGGGTAGCTCAATGGTTAAGGTGTTGGGTTACTGAATAGAAGATTTTCCACCACCAAGCTGCCACTTTTGGGCCCTTGAGCAAGGCCCTTAACCCTCAACTGCTCAGTTGTATAAATGAGATAAATGTAAGTCACTCTGGATAAGGGTGTCTACCAAATGCTGTAAATGTAAATGTAAATTTGTAACAGCTTGTAGCCTTCTGTGTGGTTGAGTCACCTGCTCACAGTACATGCTTCCCCCCATGCTTCATTGTAGATGAAGAATGATGGTAAGACACATGAAGTGTTTGACCTGGCTGAATATGAGCGATCGGAGGAGGTACGCAAAGCCAAGAGTCGCAGCAAGAAGAATCACAGCAAGTTCACTCTGTTACGCTGCCGACAACCTGGGGCCCATGTGAGTCCTCATTGCACACAAACACACACATACTAGTGAAGAGAAAGTAGACTATCCCAGTTATAGGCTTCCTACCTGTACTGTCAATATCAGCCTATCTATTTCTGATAAGCCAAAAAATTAAGTTCTTGTAATTACAGCTGACCGAGACAGAGAAGAATATACCCTGGAATTAAAAGTGTTCCACCTGCAGGCAGCTAATTAAAATGCAGTTGATTTTTCAGTTGATAGAAACCTATATTTCTCAGTGCCTCGAGAGCACCTTCTTCTGTAGAAGACTGAATACATAATGAACTAGAAACGCAAATGTCTGCCAAGGCCAATAGTGCACTCTTTCATAACATTAAAACTACGCAGCCGCAACCTCTAGATATGTCTGGATATATTTCCAAAACTATTAGAATTATGTCAGAATGTGGACCCATGTGGTTTTGAGCTGAAGGAGAGAAACAGCAAATAGAAAGAGACTATTGAATGTTGCTGGAAACTGGGAGGAGTTCAACCTGACATCTGTCAGCATCTGTCTGTCTGGGGTAAGGCAATTTATTATCAAGGTTCAGGTTATTGTGAAGGTTGAGTATGTAGAATTAGCTCCCACAAAATCACACAATGCTACTATTTTGGATTGTTTTGCTGGAAATTTAGAATAACCATTTATCATTTTTATAATTAAAAGACTATGAGCAAATTATGTATTTTTGCCTGCTTTTCAATCTTACACTTAAATTCCCTAGATGAAAAATGTGCTGTAGTTGATGACCTTATGCCTAATGTAATGTAAAATCTGTCTGTATCTAACAGTGTTTCATTTTTCATGATATTTTAGAGATCACATAGATATTTTTAACACCTGAATTTTTCTGGTTTTAGGCTTCACACTAAGTATAACTACAGGCAGTTGCCACATTTCTTTTCTTTTATCTTCTCACTTTATACTTCAGTCTGCTATAAAAGTTATTGAATAAACATGACTCACATGACTCAACATGACTCAATAAAAAATATCACATTATAAAGCCAAGTCAGTTAAACTTCAGGGAGATCAATCTGTCCAGTTAGGAACTATTAACAATTATGAATCAATTTCACCAATTTAATTTGATGCAAATGAAAGTGACAAAATGTGCACTAGTGGGGCAACAGCAAGAAACCCCCTAGAAAGAGAATGGTTTTGCAGGTAATGGGGAGCCATATGCTTGGAGGGTCACACAAACCTCCACGTGATAGCCAACAGTATGACAGTTATTAGGTACCAGGATGAAAATCCTTAAGCTGGTATGGTGGACCTGGGTTCCCCCTGTTGCAGGACAATGCCAGGCTTCATGTGGCGAGAGTGCGTAGACTGCTCCTGGATGATGAAAGCATTGATGCCATTGACAGCCCCTCATGTTCCCCAGACCTGAATCCAGTTAACAACCTCTGGGACATTATGCATCAGTGCATCCAACGCCACCAAGTAGCACCACAGACTGTCCAGGAGCTCACTAATGCTGTGATACAGGTCTGGGAGGAGATTCCCTAGACACCATCCTCCATCTCATCAGGAGCATGCGCTGGACACTTTACGAGTTGGATCAGCCTGTCATTTCTTCAGTCAATCTTTCAGTTTGATTTTTTGTGTCCTTTTGAATCCAGCCCTCAGAGGGTTGATGATTTTGGTTTCCATTGGCCATTGTTACTTTTCTTCTCACAGTTTATATCAGTAAAGATTTTCAACTTTCCATCATTAAGATTTGATGTGTGTTTTAAGAATTCACTTAATTTTTTTTCAACAGTGTGCATATATTTACAGTAAAATTGTTTCACCAGAAACAGACTCATTTATAAAGCTTCTCATTTTTTGCCTTTGTCTTAGACTCCCACTCTTGTGTTCTTGGCTGTTAGTCCAGAGGAAAAGGAGTCTTGGATCAATGTTCTGAACACAGCCATTATAAGAGCTAAGAACCGCATTCTGGATGAGGTAAGCTTTAAAAAAAAATCCCTCTGGTGCTCTTTGTTCCTGGCTATTTTATTTTCATATATTTGTTCCCATAATTGTTTGTTGGTCACATGCTCCCACTTCCACCCATTCACTCCAGTGTCTGCTTTTCTCTTCTGTTTTTTCCTTACAGGATTTGTCCATATTAATTAATGCTCCCAGGCCCCCAGTATTTCTCTCCATTTTTTCATATTCTAGCCAAATAAGATAGATAGCTTTGCATTTGTAATCACATAAAAGAATGTGCAAAGCCCTACAGCTGATGAAAAAACATTACAAACTCTCATTACTGTCCCTGTTTCCTTGAAACTCATTTTAGCCATGCATCATTACCATAATCATAGCCTACATAATACATGGCTGCTTTGACAAGCAGAACTCAGATGAGGTCAGTTTAATGAAGTGGTAAGCAAATTTTTCCATCTCATTTTAGAAAAAAAAATCGTCATCCATTACATCATATTTTGTAATATCTATACAAAATGCTAGTTCGCTATTTACATAAGAAGCTAAGAAAAACCAAACCTGACGAGATGAAGCTCAGATGTTAGCTGTGAAATGTGTAATCCCCGTGATGGTAACGCTTCACTTTCTGTGAAAGTGTGACATGTGAAAGCACTTCATATGTGAATTTGAACAATCTGTGAAATAATCACCTCCTGTGTAGAGCACATAGTCTGGAAGAAACTGTGTTGTCTACAAAATAAACGTGTACCGTTCATTAACACTTACAACTAGATTTAGCCCCCAGCATCATATGTTGTACCTTGTAAATAATTCACCCCAAAAAGACATGTTAAACAATCTGGCTGAAAATGTCTCAGTGTTTGACTAAGTTTCTTCATTGCTTTATCCTTCACGTGTTTTTATGTCTTTGCAGGTTACAATTGAGGAAGACAGTCTGTTGTCTCACCTAACACGTGACCGTGCCAAGATCCCACCTGGGCGCCGCTTGCCCACACGGGGTCATCTTATGGCAGTGGTGAGTGGCTTTTCATTATTGATTTAACCTCACTCAGAAGTTATTTAATTACAGAGATCACTACTGATTTGACCCTTTGCTTAAGACCTTCAGCTATTAACTGGTATAGATGTATATATTGGTATACAAGCAATATATAAGGGAATATGGTATTTAAAAATATTTGAAACTTCCTGTACTTATGACACTTTAGTGATTGTGAAGTTGATGTTGATGATTCATCCACAGGCATCGACCTCTTCGGATGGGATGCTGACTCTTGACCTTGTGCATGAAGAAGATGCTGGCATGCTGGAACATGATCATGCTGTGTGGGTAAAGGACCACCGGGGAAATCTTGACTTGTTGGCTCCGGCAAGAAAACGTGCTGGCACTGATGCCTCCAGACCCCGGGAGACCCCTGTGGAGGGCAGGGTGAAGACCAGCAGCCTGCCCCGTGAGAGTGAACGTTCCTGGAGCCATCAGAGCCAGACTCAAACCCCTCAGCAAGGGAAGAAGCTTGTATCACTTGAAAACACAGTGGGTCTCACAAGTCACCTTCAAGACATAATCACCCAGCGGCTACAGAGGACCCAGGAACTGTTGGTGGAGATCCAGGGGCAGGAGCCCCAAAGAGGACGAATGGGTTGCTACCCCCATCTGAGGGGAATAGACTCCCCATGGCTGTGCCATTTAAAGCGCTCAGATTCCCCCCAGTCTAAGAGTTCCAGCTCTCATAGCTCATCTCATGGGAGAAGCACAGACTCTCCTTCCCGATTTAAGGCCAAGGACTCACCCAGCTCTAAAACAAAGGAATCACCTTGTATCAAAGGGAAGGATTCCCCTTATTCAAAATCCTCAAAGTCACCTCATTACAAGGACCAGTTCCGTTCAAAGAGTGTTGATTCACCCGGATCAACAACTTCCTGCTCACCCAGAATGAAATGCATTGATCTGACCCATGTCAAGGGCTCAGAGTCACCCATTTCCACTGGCTACAATTCACCCTATTCAAAAGCTGTTGATTCGCCCAGTTTGTGGCTTTCGAGTTCACCTAATTTTAAAGGGATGAAGGACACAGACACATTAACTGAGTTGCTGGACTGGGAGAGTAAGAGGGCAGCGACTGAACGGTTGCTACAGGAAGCAATCTCCTCATGGGAGGAAGCAAGGGAGGTTCTGGCAGAGGTGAAGGAGCTCCAGGCTAGACAAAAGCTAGCAGAGCAGAACCGAACTCCAGCTTGGTCGCCACTCTCAGAATATAGCACCACCTGACACCTCCACACCTAGTCACAACGATGTAAACTAGTAGAACTATTCCTAATAAATGACACGAGGGAGCACACTAAATATGTGAATTGCACTGGAAACATTTTTTTAAATATTTTCTTACTCTTTGTTCTCTCATACTACTTTGTTGTTCCTGTTTATTCTTAATATTCCCTTCAACACCTCAGGCCCTTGTCTTTGCACTGGAAGTTTTTACTGTAAATTGTACTGTAATTTTACTCTTTTTTAAAATAACGTAAAGGTTCATTTCAACCTTCAACTATTATCAGTATACTTTGTGAGTTTCTGTTGCATTGTTTACAGTAGGAGTCAATGTTAAATCTGTTTACAGCAATTTTAATGTAATTTTTATTTCACTATAGCCAGTCTATTCAATGACAGAACTTTGGCACATACTTAAAACATGGCAATTTATCTCTAAGAGTCATTGCACATTACACATCAGTGTATTTGATCTTATGTTAATTCAACATGTGAGCTGACCTAGCTATTCACCCTTTCACTACTATGTTAATATTAACATTAATTTAAAGGGTCATTAGCACACTTCTGCCTCCATGTTCAGATGCCTTGTAACGTCTTCAATAATAATAGTGATTTTCTCCTTGAAAGAATACTGATAAGACGCATCTATGTGAGCTGCAGAAGCTACTTATTAATTTCATTTGTTTCTCTACGGAGAGTGTAATTATATGGTTTTAATTACAGTGGATGCAAAGGGTTAACCTGGGGTCAGCTGGATGTAAAGCAGTACCCTTACTATAATGTTTTTTGTGCTTTAATACTGTTGTTCTTTCAATGCAGCAATGTAAAAAAAAAATATTTTGAAGATTATTCTAATAGCTGTTCCAGGGTTTATTTTAAGAAAAAGGCAGTCTAGGGTAAGAACCCTTACAGCTACATGTTCTATGCCAGAGTAGGTATGAGTCATAGGCCACTGAATTAATAATTTGGCATTGAGCTGATAGTTATGCAGTACAGCCTTGGTTGCAGAAGGCTTGACTAATCAGACAGAGTGTATTCACATCACTCTGACCAGCTGAGATGAGTGTACTTAAAGTCAAGCGTGAGCTCACCATATTGAACATGGTGTGTATTACTGAACTCTAATCTGCTTTCTGTACAATATGAACTGTCAACAACAGAGAAAAGTTCCTAACAGTTCAAGCTAATTGCACTCACAAGTTGTCTAATGTCTGGTCGAACCTGGATGCAGTTATGATCGTAAATACATGGGTCTCATTTAGAACATTTTAGTAGATCTAGAGTAATGGTTATTACTGGTGTTAAAATCATGGATGTATGAACTTTGGGTTTAATCAGCACCTCTATTATGGAGAAGGGTGTTCATAACACAAATATACTTTAATATGAGATGCATTCATTGTCATTCTCTTGGCTGAAATTCCTTGGGATTCAAATATTCAGCAAAAGCGTGTGTTTCCACAACAAGAATAAATGATTCAGAAGCTAATCCCCTTGACTGTCGACTTACTTCTCTTTTAATTTGCTGCAGAGTTACTGGGCCAGGGATTTCCCCATCATATTAATTTGTATCCATTCACTATTACTACTATTACGTCCGTGCGATAATATATGAAGCACCAACTTATTGTCACTTTTAGCAATATTCTATCAGTATGGAGGTAATCTATTGGAGAATGTTGTCTGTTGGTACACCACACCTGACATACCGATGGGAATTCCAGCTGTTTTCAGGGAATGAGAGCAATTGGGCCACCTACCCAGTAAGTAGCGAATTTTTCAGCTCTTATCTATTCATTAAATACTGTAGCTCAGTAAAATCATGCTGCCTTTAGATTAACAAAGCAACTGTAGTTTGCATCGCATTTGTTATAAATTAATTTAAAGTCATGTTGGCTCTATCATGTTGGCTCTTCAGGGATGTTTTTGCTATGATGGTTTGTGTCCAGTTGTCCTCTTGGGGGTGGTGTGGTAAATGCAAATCAATACAAAGTGATAAAACATTTCTATCCTGATGGAAATGGTCTCTTTCAGGCTCCAATGTTCCATCCTCATCCACCATGAGCGTTGAAACACCAGCTGAGAAAACATCTTTTGGAAGAATGGTGTTCTACCTGCCAATACAGTTCCAGAGACTTCTGTATAATCTGTGTCAAAGATCACTGAAGATAATATGATGGCCCAACACCTAAGACACATTATGTTATTTTTGTCTGTTTTTGTATTAACTGTATAATTCCAGCATTAACATTATCGGCACTGCGTTCATATCATATGATGAACACCGTATTCATATTATGAATACAGGATACTGATCATTCTTTCAAACAAAGTCATACATGATCTATTAATGCTCTACAGATATGGTGTTCACGTGCACATGCCAGCTCAAGTTGACTCATTCATGAATGACACATAACTAATGTCCAGGGGATGGTGATACAAAAGGAAGGGGGTGTACAAATAAAGGTTTGAGTTGCACTGTTGTGCTGTTGCTTATATATAGAAATGTTCATATAGAGGTGCTATGAGTCCATTAGCAGGATAATGTGTGTGTGTGTGTGTGTGCGAGAGAGAGGGAGGGAGAGAGAGAGAACATAAAGGTTAGGAGTATCTGACAGTTTGACCTTGTGAGGACATTTGGCTGTCATTTTTAAATGTAAACACAAAATGCTATGGTCAATGGTTACTGAGCTTAAGGGTAGGGTTAAACGTGATGTACCGTTAAGCAGTAATTAGCTGCATATACAGCATAATTATGTCTAGAAGGTCCTAACTAGGTCAGTAAGGCAAATATGTGTATGTTTGTGTATGATGGTGGATGGACTATAGCTTTGTGACTTATTAGCCTTCCAGGAAAAACTACAGTGTGTCTTTACTAAATCAAATGGATTAATATGGATATTACAATGATGACATTATGGAACTGGGGCTCCAGAACCAAATGTTAAATGTGAAATGCTCTTTCAAGCAGAGTAGCATTTTCCATATAGGGAGAGTGGCAAAAAGAATGGCTACTAAAAATGACCCATATTCACAAATACATCATTCTCGCTGCAGTAGAGAGAAAGTGCCATATGGCTTCTCCACTTGGGAGATGCTTTGTCTGCATGCTATTGGTCAGTCGTCCCTATGTGAATTCAAAATTTTGTGCCATTTTTACCTCACGCACATCACAGACCATTGGAAGCAAATGGCACTTCCACCACATGGCACTGAAAGCTATGGAATTGTGGCTTAGTGTATAACATTCATTTAAACATTGTTGTGTATTTATTACATTTCAAAAAAAGTGTCAAATGATTCTCTTCATTAAAAAGAAGATTTTCCTCCCATGTTTAACACCAGTTTATATTATTAATAGCAGACAAAGGAGAACAGCCATGTTAAGGTGTTCTATAAGAGTAGAACAAGAGCCTAAAGCTATTGAATCTTTTTTTTTCATGGTACACATGGCTACTTGTTAACAATAACATGGCAACAAAGAGAAAAATATTTTCAGGTTATTGCATATTTTAGATGTGATATGGCTGAGAACTCCAGAACAGTACGTTTTTAACAGAGGCCAATTTACCAATATTAAGAAAGGTATTTTAATAGTCAGTTTACCGAACTACAATACATGAGTTTAATCTTATAACTCTCTTCAGCTCCAGACTCATTGGGGCCAGTATTAAAAAAAATACCCATTTTGAAGATTTACCATTGCACAGCCATATGAAAATGTCTGTTATGATTCGAAAACAACAGCTTATTGCATTATTCTACTTAAATTGTTTTAGGGTTTTAACAGCTACAGTAAGCATTCCAGCATGTATATAATCTCTCAGTGTAATACTGATGACCAAATAAACTTACCACAGGATGTATTACTGCTCTAGCAATATGAGAGTTGTATGTATTCTAAAGCCCATGCCTTAAAACCGAGGGTCCAGGATTAGGAAAAGCAGTGCCAAGCAATAATTATACTATCGATTCATTTATGGTAAGATGAGTTGTGTATGGAGGCCAATAGAGGAAATCATGTTTAATTCATCACTCATTGTGTGGATAATTATAGCTTCAAATAATTTAGAGCACATAATGGTATATTGTGCAAGGATGAGATGTTTCCTGGTTCAGGAAACACTGTGTGCTTGAAACAGTCCAAATTTATCTTCTAAATAACGTCCAGAAATATTGTCAACTTTCACAATAGATATGTGCTGTTTATAAACCAATATAAACTCAATTTGATTACAATTTTTTTTTTATTAACTTTGAAGGGCAGAGCTCTTTACTGATTTGTACCTTTAAGATTCAACACTAACTGACATGAATGCAGTCACATGACCTTGTAATCAAAATAAATTTCAGGGCTTTGTAATGAAGCATCATGTCGAGTATCATGTTATTATTCCTGAGAGCAGCTGGATGATCACCAAATGTGTGTTAAAACAACAGCTGCACACTGGATTTAGATGCACTCTACTAAAGAAATCGAGTCTTCTGTAAATCTGGTCTCATTTTATATGTGATGTAATTTGTACAAGAAATCCTAGCAATTAACTCCAAAAGGCTATCCAATATTAACTGTCATAATTGTCACTCAGTTGTCTAATCGATCGTTTTTATATCTCTTGTTAATGTATAACATATTGCTGTATTTCCTGAATGCTTTGTCTTTAAGCTGTTGTGCATTTTAGCAGCTGTGTGAGCGTACAAAGCTTACGTTTTGCCTCAAGTTAGACTGGGGGTTTATGACTGTGTTGCTATATATAAAGTATGTCACAAGGTACATATATGCTTGGGTTATATATGTTTTCCCTTGGGATTAGTGTAGACGCTGTGTCACACAACAAAAGCCAGTGTTCATCAGATGCTGAACAGTCCTGCCCCCCTTTACACCATACCCTCCATATAAGGCTTCCACAGGATCAGCCCTTCTGATTGGATATCTTCTGCTCTTCAGGCGAGGGAGAGGGGGTCGGAGCAATGTATTCATGCATGAGCTTTAAGCTGGGTGACTTGCGTGTGTATACATGAAAGCCTAGATTCACCCTACATAGAATTTCCTTACAATTTATGAAATCTAACAAAATAAAATAATCCATTTAATATCTTCAACAGCTCGGAAATGCTGATGTACAACTGAAGCTGCTTACTATTCATCACATGCACATGTGCTTCCCATCACCACAAAGCCCAGAGTGTTTGCATTGGCAGACATGGCCATGCAGGTGGGTAGGATGTTGGGTAATAGTACACTAAGCAAACTAATATGCAAATATAATTTGTTAAACTGGAATTCAAAGCCACATTTCACTACAAGCCTCGCCGGTTGGTGTGGAAAACTAGTTCTAAAGACAATGCTATGACCTACCTTTCAGACCTATGCCAATCTACTGTATTTATTGTGTAGTGTGATGAATTCTGCTTTCCACATGCCATTCTAATTGTAAACCAATGTCACTTTCTCTTCAATACACAGTATCTGATAGGAACTGTAATTTACTGTACATCCCTGTAAAATAGATGCACATTGTGTTCTCAAAAGCGAGTAGTTGCCGTGAGGTGAGCAGTGGAATGGTTTCGTATAAAAATATTCTCCTGTTGGATCAGTGATGACTGGTGGAAGAGCTCCTCCAAGTGGTCATCAGGATCAGCTACAAACATTATACACACACTAGGGCCTTTATAACACATTAATAAGCAATGTATGAATAAATAATAAAGCACTGCTGGATGAGTAACATGAACGCATTGTTTTGTTTATTTTTAGTAACAGCACATTCAGCAGAGATGGTGTATGAGCTATCTAGTTCATTATTTCATTGCTAGTTATTTTAAATATTTGAAGTCACACACACAAACATATACAGTACTGTGAAAGGTTTTAAGGTAGGTGTGGAAAATGCTGTAAACTTAATTGTAATTGTTTATTTTTATCAATTTTCCAAATTGCCTGGATTGTGAAGTGGATTGGAAGTGACTGAAGAAAAGAAAAATCTCAATCAAATCAGTATTTGGTGTTACTACCCTTTGTCTTCAAATCAGCATCAATTCTTATTCTTAAGTACACTTGCACAAAGTCAGGGATTTTGTAGGATTATATTCAGGTGTATGATCAACCAAATACACCAAACAGGTGCTAATGATCATCATTCTCACAACTGAAACATAAACAGCTGTGTAGGAGCTTAAACCTGGGTGAGGAACAGCCCAACTGTGTACCAAGGTGAAGCTGTGGAAGACAGTTTCATGTCACAGGGCTACACCATGGCAAGACTGAGCACAGCAACAAGA
>JAOTRJ010000031.1:9804642-9818026 GCA_028564905.1 Leptodoras praelongus | reverse complement strand
ATTTAGACCTCCATACTGTTACAGTGTAATGATTTAAAATGCCATACTGTTACAGTGTAATGATTTAGACCTCCATACTGTTACAGTGTAATGATTTAAAACACCATACTGTTACAGTGTAATGATTTAGACCTCCATAATTTTACAGTGTAATAATTTAAAACTCCACACTGTTACAGCGTAATGAATTAGAAGTTTGAATGTGACCATGCAGTATTGACCTACTGTGCTTGCACAAAGAGGAATTTGTCCTCCGCATTTAACCCATCCGCCCAGTCAAACAGATATTTTACACACATTGGTGAAGTGAGCACACACTAGCGTTCCGCTCACAAGGCTGTTTCCTTAACTACAAGCCCACGTACAGTGATGTCTTGTTTCAATTCATACACACACAACCACAAACCTAACATAGAGATACAGTTTCTTAAAATATTATCTCACACTAGATTAGAGTACACTTTGCTCCTAAATAAAAAAGGTTGTGTCACGTTTCATCTCATTCTTGTAAGGGTATGCACATACTGTAACTGGAAGTCACTGCAGGTACACCCATGGAGCAGCAGAAAGTCTAATTTACTGAGTGGCAGCTTTCAGCTCAAATGGAAAAGAGCTGTTGTGTGAAAAAAAAAAGTCTTGAGGTCTCCGTCTAAAATTATGGGTCCAACCCATGCAGCAATTCTCCAACCCATGTAGCAACAATTCTTACTGGTGCCATGTGGTCAAATACTGACCAAACTGGTGTTTAAAGTGGTAAAATTAGAACCCTAATACATAATTATCAGAGGGATATGGTACTATTTACTGATGTATTGCCATGCATTTTCCTTTGTTATCAAAAGAATTAACTTGCACACGAGTGTATAAGGATCACTGGACTGAATAAATGATTTCAGAAGAATTACACATTAAAAAGTTCATTAACATTGTCTTGTTAAGCTTGCAGCTCTCTCACCATATTTATCTTTATCCTGACTGTCTTTATGTAGTTTCAAAGTTAGACCTGTGCATTTGTGGCTTTCCTCTGGCTTCCTACCACCTACCAGAAACATGGCAGTAGGTGGACTGGCTGCTCCAGCCTGCACCTAGATGAGAATGTGGGTGTGCACAGTGCCTTACGATGGACCGGCAACACATCCACAGCGTATCCATTCCTCACACCCAGCGTTCTTGGGATAGACTCCGGATCGACTTCAATCTAGACCAGGATGAAGCAGTTACTCAAGATAAATTAATCTTTGAATTAATTAATATTTTATTTAATCCATAATCATTTCACCATGCAGCACAAGAATGCCCTATTTTTTGTTGAAGCCAGCCAAACCAAATTATTAGCACAGTTCCAGTGATCCCTTTCTTTCATTTGCCATAGTACAATACACATATAAATGTAATAAATTACTAATGAGAAATATAATGGCTCCACCTTTACCCTACAACACTCTAAACCCATAAGAACCCATGGTGACATAGACGTCACAAACCCTTTAAAAGTATGTACAGTATGTACATGGGTGGAGATGTACATACGGTGTGGAGTATGTACAAAAAAAGCAAACATCTCACACTTCTCTAGATAATATCTTCTGGTGTAAATTGTAAATGCTAAAACATGCATGTCACCATGGGTTCTTATGGCTTAGAGAACAGTCCCCCACTCATGAGTTATTAATGGCTCTTTGTAACCCTGTCTGTTTTATTCAACCAGTCCACACACCTTTCTACCAACCCAACGCTTAGAGCATATGTATCGATAAATAACTAATAGGCTGTGTAGGCAGTTCAGAGCTGACAAACAGCTGAGGATCTGCTGTACTAAAAAAGCACCAACATTTGGGTCTAAATTTGTACATATTCAAAACACACTTGCCTGACAGTTTTTAGACCAGACTTTTGCAGAGAATGACTGCAATATTACATGGTAATAAACGACTCGCACAATCCTTTTTACCAGCCTTACTCCCAAAAAACCATCAACAAACCTGTTTGAACACCAGCAACTGTAGATATTCTTTCAACGTCAGGAATTGCTCATTTGTGAAGCTCTACACAAGGCATTACAGGAGAAAATAATTTATACCTTCATCAAATCATATCATTTTTGTGTTTATTTTTTGTTTTCTAAAAAATTGGGAAAAAAGACAGGAGGGAAAAAAAGAAATCAAACATTTAAAAACAAACAAAACTAAATCCCTCCAGAGAGGATTAACTCACATAATCCAGAAGCACAGCCAAGTACTAAAAATAATAATAATAAAAAAAACAACACAGGAGACCCGCATCTAGGGACTTTAGTCTCTGACATATGGTTTGTATTAAAACAATTAACCAAACAGTTTCATTTAAAAAAAAAACCCACACACAGCAACATTGACCAGTTGGAACATACACTATATACTGTACATATTGCCATACGAACATTAGTTTAAAGGTACTATTCTGTAAAATATCCCCCACAAAAGGTATAAACTAACCCGTTTCCACACCAAGACATAGGAATAAAACTTCATAAGGGCACTAATTAATCCAACAAAGCCATTAAACCTGATCATTATGTGAACTGTCCCAGCAAGTCGCTCTTAAAAGAGAAAAAAAAACTTGCTAGACAAAATAACTGAATTCTGCATGATATAGGAGAAAGGGTGAAATGCCTATTAAATGGTTTCTTTTCATTTCAACATGGTGTCCTGTCTGTGTTAAAAAACCAACTCCAATTAAAATAGATTAAAATCCAGTCAAAATGTTTATACTATACGGCACACCACCCCCCTCTTTTTCAGTTAATTTACATCACATTTACATACATGACACTCTGGGCTGTCTATCTGAACAAGCCTTAAGGTGGCTCAAGGTGAATCAAGAGGAGGCATCCCTTACACAGTTAGTGCCATTGATGATATCTTCTGCATGAATTAGTCAATCCACAACCATGAGTGCTGCTAGCTTGAGATCACTGGCTCGATGCTCCGTAGTGGGCTGAGACTGAGGCTGCCCAGAGAGGTAGATGAGGAGCAGGCCGACTCTTGGAGAAGATCTTGGGGAAAGTCCCTGGCAAGTTGAGCATGACCTAACTGGCTGAGTTTACACTTTAAAGACCAAGGTTGCTGTGTCAATTCCCCTACCAGTATTTATGGCCCTGTGTCCTCTGGGAAAGGTGCGGAGACGCACCAAAACCGCTCATAGACCTCTCCCCTCCCACCACTCAGCCACAATGATGAGATTCTCATGCTGGGACAAAAACTCGGAATGGCTATAAATGAATCATCAATAAACCCCTTTTATATAGTATATTATGTATTTTATCAAAAGAAAACATTTAGCCTCTACAGTGATATATCTATGGTATACAAGAGAAAAACAATCTGCAAGATCACACATTTTTTAAAGTTGTTCAACAGACACATGGGTTTAGTCATCATCATCATCATCTTCACCCTCATCTTCTGCATCTCTCTTCCGCTTCTCCCCTCGAACCTCTGCCTCTTCTTCTAAAAACAAAGAATCCACAAGAGTCATATATAGAGAAGTAACCATGGTGCTTGAGGTATCAAAACCACTACAGACTGTAAGAAATCTCCGTGGGTGCTTTACACTTACCTTCACCTTCCTCCTCCTCCTCCTGTTCTTCTTCTACATAGTCATCATCGTCGTCCTCATCCTGATACAGGAAGACAGCATATAATTAATTCCAATGGCATATATACTTAAAATATGTTTAAAAGCATCTGATGGTGTTCAACATTTACATTACCTGAATATTATCTTTCATCAGGTAGGACAGCCCAACCTCTCCACTCTCCGATTCTTCCACATCGTCTTCCTCCTCCTCTTCCTCCTCATCATCATCATCCTCATATTCACCAACAGGTCCAGCTCCCTCCTCACCATCCTCATCGTCTTCTGAACCACCACAAACTAACAACTAACTAATTAACTCTAAGTGTTTCTTAAACTGTTAAAGCATGTTCTGTAACAGGAGCTCACATTTATCAATGTTCTTCACAGTACACAAGTGGTATGATGATTATTTCTCTATAGTCTACTCACCATCGCCATCGTCCTCCGAGTCAGGGGCCTCATTGTCCTCTGCGTCAAAGCCATCCAGGTATGTGACCTGAGGCAGGAGTTCAAAGATGCTCTCCCTGTACTCCTCCAGTGTTGTGATCTCACAGTTGAAAAGGTCCAGGCTTTTCAGATTCTTCAGGTTTTGCTGAAATTTACAGTGGAAAAGAAAAATAGAGTTAATTTTGGAATGGTAGTGTGAGGCTTCATACAGATCAAGTTAGGAAAAATGTTCAAATGACAAGATTTTTTATTATTTAGAAAAAAATTTCTATTATCTCTATTAGATTAGATAGACGTCTATTATTAGATGTTTTAGCTGTGTTAGATGAACCATGTTCCTTACCAGAGCTTCCACTGTGCTGAGTTCTTTAATCTTGTTGCCACTCAGGTTCAGGTATGTCAGATTAGGGCATTTCTCTGCAAGGATCTCCAAAGAGCCTGAAATGTTGTTGTCACTCAGCTCCAACTATTTAAGAAAACAACAACAACAACATTACATTTATATAACTACATTTTCTTATACACAGATCAGCCTTGTGTACCTACGACCTTACTGCTGGTTCACTGGTTATCCTTCCTTCTTTACTCTAATTCATGTACAATGTAGTGTCTAATTAACTTTGTAAAATGTATATCTAAATGTAGGTCAAATTATATTTTTGAACTGTTCATTCTAAATAGAGGTCTCAGAAATGTGTAATATTCTTTTACATCTATATGACAATACACATTCCAGCACTTAAGGAGTGAATCTCAACGGTGTTGCACTTTTCAACTCATCCTCATACACCAATATAAGCTGTACTAATTCCAATTCTGATTACCACACAAGTTAAACAGACGTAACAAACTCCTAATCAGTTTGTGAGTTGATCCACATTTTTGTTTGTGAGTTATGATACAAGTTGTCCTGGTGTACTGACTGACCTTCCTCAGTTTGGGCAGCGATGGCAGCATGGCCAGGGATGTGAGCCCAACATTAACCATGCTGAGGAACTCCAGCTCCTTGAAGTCATCTGTGAGGCCTTCGATCTCTCCATCACTCGAGCGGCAATTGTCCACAACCAGCTCTGCCACCTGCAGGGACAGTGAAGCTGTTTATAAATCTCTGGTTTACATTTCTAACATCTGGTATAAATGTTCAGAACAACTGGAATGTAGCTGATACTCCTTAGAATTAGATCGGGAAAAAAATATTTTATATATTTAAAATACTTTTAAAGACATTTTCGTAATACATATGTTACAATAGTGTACGATACACGATATCATGATACAATCCTAACTATATTTAGGATTGCCAGCAAACTATAAATCAGCTACTATAAATAATCCGTGCTATAAAAGCACGATCTGGTGCACTCTCTGAAAAGTGATCATTAATGACATTTATTTATTGTGATATCAGTCAGTATTGGCACATTTTCCTTTACATGGACATGAACGTTAGCAGTTATTAGTTAAGATTTAGTTCATGATCCCTGCATGAATCTACTGGAACAGAAAATGAGACTTCTTTACTGTACCCAGTGCTGGTTTTATCCATCTGCTCCACCTACAGGTGAAGGAGCTGCACTGAGTACCTGCCAATGGTTGAACAGAAGGCGCTCCAGATTAGACATGGGCGTTCACAAACTACTTTTACTGGAGACACATCATTCTCACAGCCTGTTTACTTCAGCAAACCTTTTTAGATTTGTTCAATAATCATTTGAAGTCATAAAGTCAAAGCAAACGCATTTCTCCGGCATTGCAGGCTAGACTGAACTATTATACTACTAAACCTGGCAGAGGGGGAGGGATGTGTGTGTGTGTGTGTGTCCACCTCACCATCTGCCACATTCCTTCAAGTACACCCCCCAAAAGAAAACACTCGAAAAACGGATATTTTCTTTCAGAATATCCAGTCATGTCGAACATATGTATATAAAGTCTAAAGTCCTGTACCGAGCTGAAAACAGGTTGTTATATAATCGCGCCATTATTATATGAACATGGAGGAAGAAATGGCACCTTGTTCTTTAAGGACTTGGTGAAAAGTCTAAACCGAATTGTGTTTCACAGGGATCTCGATTCGGGTTTTATAATCCTTCACTGGATATGTCTGGAGGCACTAAGAGGACTCGGGGGATCTTTTTTAGGGTACGCAACTAAGTCAAAGTCACCAAACGCCGCCATTCGTGAACGGAGGCGACAAAATGCCGATCTCCTCCCGCACGCGCTCCTTCTTCTTCTACACACACACACACACACACACACACTCTTTCTCTCGCGCCCTCTCTCTCACACACACACAGGCGCCGCAGCACCACACACACATACATACACACACACACACACTAAAGACAGCCTGGGATTTACCGATTATACAAGACGAGAAAATACGCTCGGTGCATCGAAACATGGCTGACCCGCGAGCAGTGGGGTTTCCGGGGGGTTTGAGGAGGAACAGCGGCGGCATGTGAACGTTTAATGTCGGAGAGTCGGAGAGCAAGATGTCCGCCTCGGGAGACCAAAGCGCTCTCTTCATGACTAGGTTAGAGAAGCCATACTGAAATAAGCAGCCGCCTTAGATAACACTCTAATCAACTTGTCCGAACTAGTGACACAGTACTCGGAGTAAACGTGCTATAATTGTAATAAAGTACTCCGAGGGTGTATAAACACAGCCGAAGAAGAGCTCCGAGTCGGTCATAAGGTGTATTTACGTTATAATTCGTTTTAAACCGGATGGGGGCATGTCAACAACACGGCTTGATGGGAGTCATAATTGGAGCACACGACGCTTGCAGAAAGTAATTTCGATAGTAATCGGATTAGCGCATAAACTAAAGGGGAAATATTGATTTTATGGCGCAACTGCCACTTGGACGGTCCAGATGAACTCCAGCGCCATGGCGAACAGAGTAACGGGCTCACAAAGACTCCGCCGAGTTACTCACTACAAACACCGACGTAGCTGCGTACTAAAAAACCCTCGTCTCATAATAACTGTCGGATTCCCTTAAACAGGATCTCATCTATTAATTAAACCGTAACCCAAAGCCCGTCCGGAGAGTGAGTGCCATCCTGCCAGGCGCCCATGTGGTGTGTAGCTGCAGAGCGCCACAGAGTCGAGTTAACTCTCCGACTCCGCAGGAGAGACAGGTTGCGATCGAACATCATTTCGGCGGAAAATAAATAATTAAAAGTCCAGGATCTTACCTCCGCCGGAGTTCTGTTCCTCAGCTCTAAACTGATCCTCTTCTTCATCTCCATTGTGTGTGAAGATAACGCACTGGACGACACCGTTCAAAAAGATATTTGTTAGAAACTCCAAAGCTCAAACCCACAGCTCGGCTTTCTTCAACGTCTACTGTTCTCTAACTGATCCTCCATGATACCTCGCAGCCAACCCCCTTTCCGAAACCCCGCCCACTCTGCGTGCTGATTGGTCGGTTTTGTTTTTGAGCGGTGCACGAGCGTGCCATTCAAACGGCTCAGCCTGCTCAACATAATCGGGCTTTGGGGAGGAACGTGATTGGCTGGAATTGCGCGCGCAGTAAAATTAGACGGGTTGCTGCGGATGTCAGTAGAAAAGGGATCAACTTGCCAAACCCGCCCACTCTTTGTTCTCATTGGCGCGTGCTCGTGGCGCCCAGTCCACTCCCAATAAATACATCGATTAATGTCACTGCGATGTGTCTACAGTTTACCAGGTGGCCCTACTGTTTTCCTAATCTGGGGACAGTGTTACGACGTTTAATATATAATATAATATAATTCTTGAATTTCCCCCAGGGGATCAATAAAGTATCTATCTATCTATCTATCTATCTATCTATCTATCTATCTATCTATCTATATGCAACTTTTACTTAACTTATTTTTGTTTTCATAAATTATCAAAAAATATCTATTTAATTTTAACTTCCCGCATAATGCATGATGCAATACAATACATAATACTTTAACACATTTTGCTATTGCTTTTTTTTTTTGCTGTATTACATTTTGCTATGAAATATAAAAGTGATTAGTGAAACATTTGGCTATAAATATTTTTGCCACTGCCTTGAATGAAGGAATACAGCTTTGACATTGGCTCCAGTCAGTAACATTTATTTGATAAGAAATTAAGAAAGTAAAGAAAAAAAAAACCCAGCCCAAAGTTCTTCCCAATTAACAGACCTATTTCCTGCTCCACTCTTGAATAAAATGGCTGACCATAAAACACACCAGTCATGGAGGCTTAAAGGCTTCAAACAATCATGTCCTGCCATCTGTTCCTGTAGTATTCACAGTCAAGCTATCAGGCATATCAGCTTGCTTAGGTATAGCAAATATTTTATAATATATTTTTTTGGAGAAAGGTTTATGAATGAATAACTCACCATATATAATATTTTGCTCTCCCAGAGAAAAGCAAGTTTGACTCTGTGGGACTAGCATCATTTTTCTGCTAAAGATATATATATATTTATAAATTCATGTTGCTGTGTAATACCCAAGGGGACCACTAGGTAAATGGATACCATTACATGCTGTGTATCCTAAGCTGATTTGTCTCACAGTTATGAGAGGAGGAAAACAATCATCTGTACTCACTCATTTCATGACGCTCCATTGGCCATTGTTCAGCGTTGAAGAAGTGCAGAAGGACTTGTAATGTTGTAACACTAGTGCAGAGTAAAGAGTAGGCCAAATGGTTAGCACACAAGTGTTAAGCTGAGAAAGAAGCCATGACAGGCTTGAATGAATACAGTTTACGTCACTATAAGAACATAAAAATAAATGTGGTAACCTGACTCACAACTGAAAAAAGAAGCAGAGAATTCAATTTGTTGTTTGTTTCTAACAGGCTTTTGATCAACACAAAATGGATATTTTTCGATATTAATAACAACAAACTTGCATTAAACCGGATAATAAATATTATCATCTAATAGTGCATATAGTTCCATATCTGTAAACCTGCATTTTACTTTTATAGCCTAGGTTATGGATGTAATAATCATCTGTAGAGAGTTTCCTGGGCCGTAAATTGAATGTGACACAATTGACTTAGTGTATACTGTTACATCTGATTGGACAGATTGTTTGTCGCCTGTTAGTATAATGAGAGATCAGGGTTTTTAACAGACACATTGAACAGACAGGAAACAGGAAATAACTGCAGCAGGCTGGTGGAAAATGGAAGATTGTTTGGCTGGATTCATCCATTTCATATTAACACTAGTAACACTGAAAGCTATAAAGTCTCTCAATAACCATTTGCTTACAGTAAAGTGTTACATTTCATTGAGTAATCCAAAAATACAAAGGAAAGCTTTAAATGCATGCGACAGGTGGTGATACGGACACTAGTAGGAAGCCCACAGCGTTAGGACTTTAATACCCACTAGATGGCAGAGAGCACAAGGACATGCCCTAACCAGTTATAACTGGATTTACTTCCTGTCTTTGGATACTAAACTACACAGTTGTCACTAGATGGAGCAAAAATTCTTTGGATAGACAGTAATACGTGTGTCTCTTGGGAACAATATTCTTGATATATGTGTTTTTGTCGTAATTGAAACAAGACAGTAGAAAAATGAAACCTTATAAACAAAAATTTTTTTTTTGTAAATACAGAATATCAGGAAAATATATTGCTTAGTCATGTCCACTCAACAGTTGTGTACTTTCACTGTTCAGGACCTCAGTTCAAGGCTTCTTATCTTTTTCATTTTCATTTTATACCAGACATGCAGTTATTCGGTCAGCATTTCAGCGAGTATGTTTAAAAACAAAGCTCTGGCTCCTCAAAACATTAAATGGCTTTAATGATCCACTGAGCTGTTATCACATCTCCTTGGTGGTAACTCCATATCTTTGTCCTTTTAGCAGCCTGCCGGTCCACTGCTAGGCAAATCAGGGGAAGTGGTAGGGGTTATACCTTCTGGGCAACACAAAGGCAAGTGCACACTGGTGTATTTGAATGTGAGTAGACAAAAGAGAGCATCAGGCTGCCTTGGGGAATCTGGAAAGGCCCATAATGGAGGAAGAATTGATATTAGTAGGTACAAAGAACCAACCAGAGTGGCAACATGAAGAATAGACTACTTGGTGATTACAGCTGGGAACAACCCGAAGTCTAGAACAAAGGATATCAATTTGCCATAAAATTTTCTGTTGCAAAAACTGTCAATCTTTAAAGTTTATAAACACAATAAAGCCCATTAATCACTCAAGCTAATTGCATACTTCCTATGTCACAGAAATAAAACAACAAGCTGGAATTTGGCGTTTGTGGGAAACTATACACTTTTAAAAACTGAAACATTTGAAGCAGTACGTAGTGAGGGCTGTGTGAATTCAGAGTGGTGTTCATACATGAATTAAGGGAAATATTTATACTTTTAATTATTTATCTGATGGAGTAGAACAGATCCTAGTAAAACTGATACAAGCCCCTCAGATGAGTAACAAAGAATCTTTAAAACATTATAACACAAAAGCTGGGAATTTCCCCAGAACTTAGATGTCTTTGTGTAACTCGTGCCTATGATGTTACAGACATTGATGTGCAGAGGCATGAAACCACCAGGGCAAAGCTGTTAGAGCTGTTAGGAAGACATTGTACAAGACTATTACCAACATGGTACTTTCACTCCTTTTGCATTGTTGTGTTTGATATTAATACTGTATATGTTTCTGTCTTAGGGTTTGAAATAAACAACTATGATTTTAATTAAAAACTATTCTGATTTTTTTTCACCTTCCAGCCACACAGGGGATCGGAACAATGTTTGCTTATGTCTGCTATGTTTTTCTTAACTGCTTGCTGGTCTGGAGTTCCTTATTGTCTTATATTTAGTTTTGAGATTGTTTGGGTTAACACAGATTTTGTGGGTTTTCTGGGATGTTTGTTCTTGTTTTTGGATACAATACAATGGCACATTCTCAACGATTCTTTTATGTTGTTTTCCAGTGATTCATATGAAAATACTTGAGAATCATATGAGAATCAAATGTTGATTGCTGTATGTTTCCTAAAAATGTTCAATCAGTTTCTTTATTCAAAAGACCAGTTCTCACCAGTGTAAACCTGATGGTTCAAAAAGATTCTTCCCAGACTTTGATTTTTCAGAGGTCATCCACATATTTGGATCAGTCACTCAGAATTGTTCCCTCCTTCAGCAACATATCAGAACATACGTTAACTCAATGACCAGCCATGATTTTGTCCAGACCATTTCTATTGTACTTAAAGTACAGCAGCATTTACCAATCACCAGCAACCACCAAGCGTTATCAATCTCTCCTTTCTTGAATGTGCTGCATACAAACAACAGATTCTTTTACTGTTCCAGAACAACCACAGAATAAAATATCACTGGCTCTGATCCTTCTTAACCTCTCAGCAGCCTACATCACATAAATCTCCTGTCCACCCTCACAAGCCTTTTAGTTAATGGCAAAGCAATGCAAGTGGTTTGCTTCCTATGAGGTGTGATCTCTCCACTGGGGTTCCACAAAGCTCATTGCTTGGTGTTCTCACACTCTCAGTGAGGTAACAATATCCTTATGTGTTTTTTCATATCATTGCTATGCTAATGAAACATACATTGTAGTATACCTGGAAAATCTTGAGTCACACAAACTGACAATGTACCAGACCTTCTGGACAACTGCCTGTGATTCTGTCCTCATGTTGCTAACCTGACACAGTCCTGTAGGTCTTTTTTCTTTCAACAGGGTCTAGCCTTTTCTCTCCACAGAGGCCATTCAAATGTTTTTTCAGTCTTTTGTGATTGGACACCTGCAAGTCATAACTGCCAGGCCTTCCCCTGTGTGCCATCACACCTCTGCAACAACACTCCAGAATGTAGAGCTTGCTTTCAATCTTACTTTTATATTTACAACTGAACAGTTGAGGGTTAAGGGCCTTGCTCAAGGGCCCAAC
Organism: Leptodoras praelongus; assembly: GCA_028564905.1. NCBI lineage: Eukaryota > Metazoa > Chordata > Actinopteri > Siluriformes > Doradidae > Leptodoras > Leptodoras praelongus. The sequence continues at coordinate 9,806,031 of JAOTRJ010000031.1, read as the reverse complement.
AGTGGCAGGGGATTTGTACTCGTGACTTTCCGATCAGTAGTCCGGTGTCTTAACCACTGAGCTACTACTGCCATTCCCAGTTGTTCCACATCATCCCATTTCAAAAGCAAAAAAAAACATACCAGTTCCCACCTACCTGAAGGCACTTATCAAACCCCGCCCTGCATCATGTTTCCTTCGGGGTTCTTGCGTGGCTTGACTTGATCCACCATCCTTCAAAATACAAGGAAGACATGCATCAGGACTTTTCTGTCTGAGCCCCCAGGTGGTGGATTGAACTCCACCTGGCTGTCTGAATGAATCACTGTCACTTTTCAAACAAAGACTGAAGGCTTGGTTCCTCACTGAACACTTAACTGAGTACTAAATCCATTAAAGACACACACACACACACACCAACTTAGACTAACGGCTCTCTAACAGGGTTTTAGCTTATAGGAATTCTTAGGCCCAGAGGATATATTTATGATGGAGACTTTAAACCATCATTTTCTGTTTCTCTCTCTGGAAAACTGCATCTGCTAAATGCTATAAATCTGCAAAACTCTGCTACCACAAATTAAATGTATAGATACACCAATGCTGTAAACCTTATCTCTAGATGTGTTCTTTGAATGTTCAGAATTAGCGAAAGCTGATTGTCAACACAGATGACACTCAAGTGTCTGATATGATAAATCATAAAACCTTGTGGATGGTCAGAAGCAGAGTGAATAAGAAAGAGACAAATAATTTTAATGTCTTCTAAATTCTCTCTTATTGAAGGTCCAGGTTTAGGGGTTTGCTAACATTGAGCAGTATGAGTGTGATTATCTTATAAATGGTTTCTTATTATAACACACGCCACTGATAGCTGTAGTGATGTGCAACTCCCTTTCCATATCGGGCTCCCTTGAATTCCTTAAATATTCCTGCAATTTTTGCTCAGTGGCACTGGACTCAAGGCATGACTCCAGCACTGTTCATTCATCCTCCCACAGATGGCATAGCCAAAGAGGAAGACTTCTTTCCGGTGGTGGAAATGGCCCAGGGATGCTTTTGTTGTCCATGGGCCTGCAGACTGTGAATGAACACATTATGAACACAGTCTACACCGCTTAGGCCGAGGTCATTGAAAGAATACAGCTTACAGGCAGGCAAATCTTTCAAACTCTCTGTTCGCTGATATGTGTACATATTTCAGATTACAGTAGTTCATCTTCACTCTCTGTTTATGTCTCTGTAAATACTCTTTACATGGTAACTTGGATATGTTTCAAATGGCCTTAGCACAGATACCCATAATATGATATTCAGTTATACATAGGGGAGAGGCACGGTGGCGCAGTGGATAGCGCTGTCGCCTCACAGCAAGAAGGACCTGGGTTCGATCCCCGGGTGGGGCGACCT
>JAOTRJ010000031.1:9731520-9753330 GCA_028564905.1 Leptodoras praelongus | reverse complement strand
TGCAGAATCAAGTCATAAAACATTTTAAAATCATACTTCAGTGTAGAGGTAGGCAATTCCATGTCAGAATGTGATAACGGCTGAGCATTTAAAAGGCTTAAAGAAGTGTTTGTGACACTCCTGGGTCTCCCAGGGGTCAATCCTGAGCTCAGGTTTGCTGTGTGAATTTCCTTGGGTTCTCCGGTTTCTTCCTATCTCCCAAAAGGGCCAGTAGGTGCACTGGCTATGCTAAATTGCCCCTGAGGTGAAAATGAATATGTGCATTGTGCCTTTGATGGTGTCTTTGGCGAACCATTCATGATGTGATCTCGCCTAGTGCCTGGTTTTCCCTGATGGCTTCAGCTTTACTATGACCCTGACCAGGATAAAGAGCTTACTGAAAGTGGCTGAATGGTTATGTTATATTTAGTTTTAGTATTCCGTCTTTAGTACTGTCTGAGCAGGCTAGCCCAAGGTGGACCTACGACAGTGGTACACAGAAGGTTCTTTTTTTGACAAATATCACTCATGTTGAAGATCATGATTGACATTACCATTGCAGGTGCTTTTATGTTAGAAACATAGACACATAAAATTGTCTAACAATCTCACACAGAATTGCTCATGAGCAGAGTTTTCTATATTATACCTCCTTTATCTTTTCCAGATCTGACAGCTAATTAAGTAGTGGCAGGCTGGTCTGTCCTCAGAACTCCAGCTCTGATGCTAGTTACTGTGCTCATATTACTCATGAAGCTGAATCGACAAAAAGAAAACAAAACTCCTAATGTTAGCCTCGCCAAGCAGCTGCGCTCAAACTGCCATCTTGCAACATGATAAATTACTCCATGAGAGCGGGGTGGATCATGGGAGCAGAGAGGTCTTTTTCCCCTCTCAGCAGGCATTTTGCCTTGGGATAATCCTCTGTTAACAAAAATATCCTTAATCTCAGGACAAGAGAGACACAGTCACATCTCAGCTGCAAAACCAGGCGTGGCCAGTAGGGGAAGTGATTGAATTGAAAAAAAAAAAACCCAGCACTGCTGACCAACATGAGTGAAAATAAGTCAGTGTGCAGAGGTGCGTTTAAAAAAAGAACTATTGTTTTACAGGAAAAGCTTGCGTGTGCAAGCAGCAAGTGCAGAGCTGTGCATGTTTGCTCGTGTGATGGTGCCTTTTCTGCGGGCGGGATGCAAGAGCAGCTGTACAGCTGTACCTCAAGCCCCCCCAGAACCCAAGTTTCTTGATGACTCTTGAGTTTAGTCTGCATTGTCCCCATCTTTTAATTTTGCCAAAGGCTGCAAATTTTGCTAGGCTTGGTCTAAGGTGTGGGTAAAAGAGAGGGTAAGGTAAAAGAGAAGGAGGGGAGGGAAGAAAAAAACGAACTCACATTTATTTGGACTCCCCAAGGATTTCTATAAAATGCTGACTCTCTCTGTGTCCATGGCAGTGCGCTGTATAACGTGTTATACTGTCAGCCCAGCTCTACCCAAGACTTTACCTGCTGCCACTAATAACAGCCCTAAAACAAATGTTGGTACTTGAATTCTCTGGAAATAAAATATGTCCAAATATCACCGATAAGTGTCTTTCAAGGAGATGCTTAAATCCTAGATATTATTAATATACATTATAAAAATGGCAAGGCACAGATCAAGGACACTGGTATGTTTCGAGTCTTTTTTCTGCAACGCCCTTCTTAAAGTGAAAGCTCAGCATTGTGTAATGCTAAAATAAGCCATTTTCAATAGGACATCAATCTTTTCCAGGGAGTCTTATATAAAGTACAAAAATGTAGAGCATGTTCTTTCACCAGAAGTGATGCACATGTGAGTATTACACACCTGGAGCTTTGAACTCTATACAGACTTGTGCACTGCGAAAAACTCACAGGCCACTAAAGACGTTAGGGAAAAATTGCTGATAGCTGTGCTGACATGTTTATTAGAAGTTTTACAGGAACCTGAGTCAAAGCTTTCAGTAATCAAATACTAGGTAAGGACACGCTAGTCTAAACACTAACACAAAAATTATAGATACAAGACTCAGAAATCCATATAGCAACATTGTGCAAAGACCATTTGTCAACTGGAGGTCAAGGTCAAATCATTGCCTTTAAAACTGCATCTGGAAAATGGTTCACATACATTACTAAAATATTCATTCATTCATTCATTATCTTGACCGCATATTCCTTTTCAGGGTCACAGGAGAGCCAGTGCCTAGCAGGCAGCTTAGTGTGCAAGGCAGGAACAACCCTAGACAGGGTGCCAATCCATCGTAGGGCACTCACACACACACACACTAGGGCCACTTTAGAGACAGCAATCAACCTAACATGCATGTCTTTGGACTGTGGGAGGAAACCGGAGTACCCGGAGTAAACCCACGCCGACGTGCAGACTCCACACAGGAAGGACCCAGACCACCCCACGCAGGGATTGAACCCGGGACCTTCTTGCTGTGAGGCGACGGTGCTACCCACGAGCCACCGTGTCGCCCACACAACTAAAATATTAGTAAAACAAAATCCTCACATTCTTTTAACATGCTTTAATTCTTTTTTATGCTTCTCACTTCATTTTTATTAAGTTTAAATAAAAATTTCCAAATAAGAAATAAGAAAGCAATGTGTCACACTATATACCTTGAACACATCTGTACAGATACAGACAGACGTACACTGAATGTGGATTATATATTTCAGTTATACACACTGTGATATAAAGCACACTGATCTCTCTGGTTGTGCCATCTATCCTACATCTCCTTTAGCCACAAAGTAACAGCTGCACTAAAGAATTCGCTCTTGTTTATGTCACATATAAATAACTCAAACATCCATGTTCGTTGAAATAATGAATAGCTGGATAATGATCCTTAACAACTGGTGAGAGGACTTCCTAGCTACAACATGTCAGCACATAATTCAATATTTTTACTTTCTGCTAGCTTAAGCAAAAAGTCTTTGAACAAAAAGGATACCATGCCACTTATATACTCCATCCTTTGTTGTTAACACACTACTGATGTAAAATACAAGATACATTTTGCATCATTAGCAGTGTTCCAGTGTTCCATGCTTTTCAGCTCTCTTATCTCTGATTAAAGGGAGCAAAAAAGCAACATTTTCAAATCCATCATTATTGTTCTACTTTTAAAATTATGCACTAATTGGCTTAAAAGGTTAGTTTTACAGGAGGATAATACATTTATGGCTGGATGCACAGTTAGCCTAACAGACAGACTGATTACTATAGGGCAACTACATTTTGTGCAGAAGCCTAAGGCTGCTTGTGTTAATAATAGTTGTAAAAGGTCAAGGCTGAGGGAGCAAACCGAAGCTCTTTTGTGATACGCAGCCCATACAAAACCAACAGAAAGTGAGAATGAGTTATTTTTCTTCTTTCATATTGATCCAATTCCCTCCGCTAGATAGCTCTGTCCTGTCACACCAGGGGAGAGAAAAGGATAACATGAGACATATCAAACCACCGTATCTTTAAGAACTACTATTCTAGCTACAAACCCCATTCCCTGAAATTTGGATAATTTCTTACAATGTAACATTTTTTTAAATCTGTAACTTGTTAATTCTCTTGAACCTTTATTTAACAGACAAAAGGACAAAGAAAAGATTTTGACCACTGGGTCACGTCACCTTTTCTTTTAATTATACTTTTTAATCATTTGGGAATTGAAAATACTAATTGTTGCAGTTTAGCAAGTGGAACTTTTGCCCATTCTTGCTGTAAAGACTTGAGCCGTTCAGCAGTCTGTGGTGACTGTTGTCTGATTCTCCTCTTCATGATGCTCCATATATTTTCAATAGGAGACAGATCTGGACTGCAGGCAGGCCAGTCAACCACGCTGTTTAATTCATGCAGAATGAGGCCTGGCATTGTTCTGCTGAAACAGACATGGAGCTCCTGGAAAAGATGTTATGCAGCATATGTTTCTCCAATATACCAGTATAACCTGCACATGGTAACTTCACATATATATGCAGATCACCCATGCTGTGGGAACTGATGCTCCCCATGCCATGACAGATGCTGGTTTATGCACTTTTTGTGGGTAACAGTCCAGATGGTCTTTCTCATCTTTAGCACACAGAATCTGATGTCTGTTTTTTCCAAAAACAAGCTGAAAGGTGGACCATCTCAGATGACTTTGGGCCCAGAGAACCCGATGGTATTTCTGCATAAAATTAATATATAGCTTCCTTTTTGCATAATACAGTTTCAGGTTGCATTTCTTGATGCAGCAGTGGACTGTTTTAAGTGACAACCATCTTCCAAAGTACTCCTGAGCCCATGACGGTTTCACAAACAATACCACCCGAGGGCTCGATGGTAACACATATTTAGCAGCAGTTTCTGTCCTTGGTCTTCACACAACAAGATTTCCCCTGACTCCTTCAATCTTTTCATGATATTATGCATTGTCTTTGAACTGAATGACAATTCTATCATGAAGTTTGGCACAAAGTGGTGAACCATGAACCATCTTTGCTTGCAGAGACTAAGCCTTTAATGAATGCTCCTTTTTATATGCAATCTTGAAGACGTCACCTGTTACCAGTTAAACTGCTAATTGTGGAACCTTCCAGTGTTATCTGCATAACCTTTTCAGTCTTTCTCTCTCCCAACTTTTTTCAAGTACGTTGCAACCATCAATTTCTAAATTTGTTTATATTTAACAAATAGAATTAAGTTCATAATTGAAAACACTGAAAACCTTTTCTTTGTCTTTTTGTCTGTTAAATAAAGGTTACAGTAAATTAACGAATTACAGATTTCAGTTGTTTTGCATTTTAAGAAAGTGCCCCACCTTTTCTGTAAATGGGGTTTGTACACAAGAGCAGCTGAACACTCTGAGGAAAACACTAACTGACCTCTTCTGCAAGCATGAGCTCAGAGATGCCACAATTAACTGGTGTCACTTTCACTCAGAGAGCATGGTCAGTTACGCACTCTTGGACTCCCAGCTATGGATGACTATGGCATCAACAAGGTTTGAACTAGCAGTAAATAGAACACTTGTCTCTTGAGAATGTTAACTCATTTAAATAAATGAAATGTTCAGGTGAAGGGAGTTCACCTCAGGCATTGTAATTATTTAAATGGAGAAAGCTATACACAGTCGATGCCGGAAACTGGCGAATGAAATGACCGGAACCTTAATTAAACCAAAGATCATGTGAAAACTTGACCAAGGCTGGTTGACTCACCTAACTGCTCGAATCAGGGTCTTAACTGCTGGTATGACATCATCTACAGCAATATCACAGTATGACTTGTCCTCTGTGTTCTCTTCCCCAACTCCCTCCACTACAAGAAAGAAGAGTATCATGAGAGAAACCCACTTGTGTTTGGTTCCTGGCTTTGTATGACGCTTAGTGCACAGGTCTGTGTGACAGTTAGGCTATACCATCTGCGGAAGGGCGGGATTTCAGCCGTAAAGAAGTGCGGAAGCGGGTTCGGTCATTGAAACTCCAGCTTTTCTGCACCTTAGTGGGACTGATGGCTTCTGGTACGTTCTCATTGCTCGGTGATTGGCGCACACTCCCCGGGGGTACAGGAGACAAACCCTTGCTCCGCAGTGCCTGAGTGGAACGGGAACTGTTCATCTTAATGCGGTCACGAAATCCAATCTTCCCACTGCCAGGAAAGTTACAACACTTTATTCACAAACAGCTTGATTGCAGTAGATAAGCTAAATCTGTATGTGAAGCAAATTTCACTTATGTAATAATGTAATAATAGTAATAAATAATAGTCTAAAATGTAAAAAGTAAATGTAGAATTTAGTTAGAAGCAGAAGTGTTTAGGTAGGAATACAAAAAAAGATGGATAGGCAGAAAATTAGTGCATTAATGCTTTAAAAGTTGTCAGTAAAATGTTAAACAGAAATAGAAAAGAGAAAAATAATCATCGTTGGCTGTTATTTGTATATTTGAATACTAACTATCCGTAATCCAGTAATATTGTTAGCTCTGCAACAGATTTACAATTGATTAACTGATTTAAAATGATTGATATTGATATACCTAAACATGCCAAATTCTAACAGGATTGTACTTAATGTGGACAAATGAAAATGCATTGGGATAACCACACTGTCTGAGCCACTGAAAAAGCTGCACTTTGCTGACGGTGACAGTGGTGTCTTCAAGCCACTGCTGCACAAACACATTCTACTCTGTACAACTATAAAATAAACAATAGTAAATGAACAAAAGTAATATGTTAATATAAAAACTTTAGTGACCAGCCCTTTAAATGAAAATTGCTTAAAGAGGATTAGAAGGCATATTAGCAAGCAGAGCATTTTCATATTGCAGGTTGGTTACAATGACAAAAAAAAAGTATTTAGATTCAGAATAACAAGTATCAATTGCCCCTTATTCATGCTGAATATACAAGCACTGAAAGACTGCGTTACTATTCTTAAAGCCAGTAAGCAAAGACATGCACATTACAGATGGTGAAAACATATCCTGCTGAGACCGAGCTTTACAAGACAAACTAAGCTGTTTCAGGTGAGGAGCTTGCAAATGCAACGCTAATGTACTGCAGAATAACTAGATCATTGTGTACTATGATAAATATGCTAGCAACAGAGATTTTTAAATAGTCCCTGTTCTTATATAAGATTTTCATGCAACCCAGAGACCAAGAGAGCAAATATCAGAAGCGTAATTTGCGGTCTTGGTCTCAGGGTTCCATGACAATGTTCTGTTATATTATTCTAAATATTATTAAATATTATTTATTAAATGTAAATATTATCCTACTAAACCTTTCTGTTAAGTGATAGTCACATGCAGTTTATCTTAAGCGCATTACATCAATAGTGTGTATGCAGGACGGGTTCAAGCTGCACATGCAGGTCACGTGTCGAAAAAGTGAACACACTGCAAACGATCTCCTAAGAGAATCACTGTCAAGCATGCATGTACACCGCATATGGAAGCAATCCTAAAATCCGAAACATTCCATTGTCATTAATATCTTCACACATGCCATGAAAGAACTGTCTCATATTCAAATAAACCATGATGAAGATTTTTACGAAATCATAAAGAACTGCTGTTTATTTCTTTAACAGTAACTCATGGTTTATCTCAAACCTTTCAGCACAGGCAAACATCAATCTCTGCGAAGTAGCAGAATTATACTTGTTATTTCTGCTCTGCTTCTCACACACTGCATGCCACATTCAGAGATTACTAACCCAGAGCCACCTTTCTTCCTCAGTTCAAGATTTTTAGCAATGTGCAAAATCCTATATCGATAATTTTAAGGCAGCTTTTTATTTGTGAGTTCTTTAGTTGTGACTCCCGAATGCTCTCTGTTTTCTATTTCAGTATGAATCTAAAACGAATACTACATTTTAATCACATGTTCAATAGTAAAATATTTAAAGCTAATTACAAATCAATTCATAATCAATTGTTAGTCATTGGTGAAATTCTAACATGAATTTCTTATCACTATTTGCTTCATTCTTTAATAGTGTTCTGACACTCTATATATTCACCAACCACTTTATTACATTTACATTACATTTACGGCATTTGGCAGACGCCCTTATCCAGAGCGACTTACGTTTATCTTATTTACACAACTGAGCAGTTGAGGGTTAAGGGCCTTGCTCAGGGGCCCAACAGTGATAGCTTGTCTGTGGTGGGATTCGAACTCACGACCTTTGGGTCAGTAGTCCAACTTCTTAACCACTGAGCTACACTGCCAAGATGTACACCTGTGGTCATGCTATTATCCCGTCAGCCAACCATGTGGCAACAGTGTAACGTATAAAATCACGCAGATACAGACACGTTAATGTTCACATCAAACATCAAAATAAGGAAAATACATGATCTCTGTGACGTTGACCTTGACACAGTGCCAGACAAGCTTAGAGAATGACCAGACTGGTTCAGTCTGACAGGAAGACTACAGTACCTCCAATAACTACTCTTTTCAAGCGTGGTGAGCAGAAAAGCATTTCAGAATAGTTTTTTCCCCATGAGAAATTCTGTGTTAACTCTAGAGTGTGTTGTGCATGAAAACCTCATCACCTACAACCCTGTCATAACCGCATTGTTCATATTCTGATATTTGATGTGAATGTTAACTGCAGCACTTTGCCTGTATTTGCAGGAATTTTCTGCTGTGCGCTGCTGTCACATAATTGGTTGACTGGATAATCGCATGAATGAAGAGGTGTATAGGTGTATAGGTGTTCCTTGAACAAGTGAAGTGATCAGTGAGTGTATATTTACGTAAATTAAATGCAAAAAAATGCAAGCAATTAATACAATATTTATAGTCTCAATTCTATTTCAATAATTAATACTTCACATCGATTCAATTAATATAGTTCTTTATGTATTAATCAGTGCCCCTGACACTACACTTTACACTCTAAAAAGAAGGCTTCATCAAGCCTTTCAAGGGTTTTTAGCTTTCTTAAAGGGTTGCACGCAGAACCTTCTAGAGTTCCACCAGAGGCACAAAGCTTGATGTGGACAAAAGTATGTTGGCGCCTGACTATCACACCCATATGTGCTCGCTGAACATCCCAAACAATTACAAAACTATAGCCCCATGTGGAGATGTCCCCTTGCTGTTATATTAACCTCCACTCTTCTGAGAAGGCTTTCCACTCGCTTTGGGAACCTACGGTGCAGACACCCGCATTCTCTTCCTGATTGGGTCTTATCAGTCACTATGTTTCGTCACTAATTCATCACGCTCTTATCATGTGACCTTTTACCAGAAGTAAACAAGCATCATCAGACTTGACTATCAGCAGTACATGCAACACGCATAATGATTTACAAGCGTGGCTAAACTTGCTGTCTTTGCTAGCAGCTGCTGTGCGGTTAATGCTGTAACTGCCTACATGTGCAGGAGGTAAGCTATTATTTAAGTGATCTGTGACATTTCCCGTGTCCATTGGCTTCCTGTCCACATGAATGCCCAGTGTACGTGAACCGTCATATGACATGTGGGTTCAGATGAGTTAGCATGGACAGAGTTAATTTCTGATATGGAGCTAGAATGCTCATTGATTGTTTTTATTTAAACTGCTGCTTAATAAAGTAAAGGTATTAGTGTGGAAGTGGCCCCAGTTTATCCCAAAGGTGTTCAGTGGGGTTGAGGTCAAGGCTAGGTGCAGACCGCTTGAGTTCTTCCACTCCAACCTTTGTAAACCATCTTTTCATTGAGCTTGCTTTGTGCTCAGGAGCATTGTCATGCTGGAACATGTTTGACCCCCTTAGTTCCAGTGAAGGGAAATCTAATCCTACAGCATACATAGACATCCTATACGATTGTGTGCCTCAAATTTTGTTGGAAGAACCAAATATGGGTGTGATAGTAAAATGTCCACATAACTTTTGATGTATTTTTAATTGTGTTATTGGGAATGAAAGTAGAATTTTGCATCTTTATATCTGTGTATCTGTATGTGATGATTGATAATCTGATATTCTAATTTAGAGATGTTCAGCAAAGGCCAACTGAAGCTGCAGGCTTTCCTTCCAACCAAACAGGAGTCACATCTGATTCTCCATCCCAGTCTCCTGTGACTGGGATGAAAACTTGCAGCCAAAGCATTTTACTATTCTGTGAATAAACCACAAATGAACTCACTTGTAATCTATATAAACTGTAAATACTTTGTTTAAATCGCACTTGTTTGTCTCTGGGCTCAGTGAGCCGAGCAGCTCTGGACCAGTAAGGCCTTGAAACTGTCAGGCAAAGGAGAGTCGTGCCTAGTATGTATCAGGCACAGAGACACGGATACCTCTGCTTGCAGCCACCGTGAATCCGGAAGAAACCCCGCTTTTTAGATATGAGCTGACTGAGGAGACACACAAGGCAAAGGTGCGAAGCTTGAGGGCTGTGAGGGGAAGCAGGTCATGGCAGGATACAACAATACCACTTGTTCTCTTTGAAAGTCTATTATCAGCTAATGAGAGAAAAAGAAATTAGGCACGTTTGATTCTTCTCTAGTTAATACACTTTGTAAGAACACAAATACTGGTGGGGCTATTCATTACTTTAAAGTGAAAGAAAACATCAGAACCAGGGCATACATACAGAATGTGTCTTAAATTATTCTGTAAAAATATTTTGTAATATATTAATATAATATCATATTTTGCTATCTTTAAAAAATAAACCATTTACATCATTTACATTTACACTTACGTCATTTACACTCACCCTGCACTCGGCCATTTTTAAAATGGAGATTGGCTTCTTTTAAGTGCATTATATCTTAATTTTCTGACACTAATAACAACAAATTTTGTTCCCCTTCATCTTTAATTTAATTATGTTTGTTAGTGCAGTTGCATGCTGTGGCCACTTTTGCAGCAGTGCAGCATATCAGCAAATTGCAATCTGCAAGTTTGCTCAAAGCTTTAACTAAAAATAAGAGCTTGTCAGTGCTTTGCTGAGCACATCACCATCCAAATTCTTTCAACCAAAACTCTGTAAACATTTACAAAAACAGCAGTGCAAAAGCCTGCTGTACTGACTAAATTCAAGCAAAGCTGGAGTCTGAGTATGGGCAGGACAAGCAGCATTTTGATCTAGAGATAGATCTTAGCCCAACTATGGCTGTAATCATTACTTACAAACACATTTGCCTACATAGCTGTTAGTTAGCTGTTAGCTGTTTAGTTGTTCACAGTACTGCTGTGTACTGAAATTGTTTTATTGACAAAACTTGCATTTCCAGTGCTAATGCCATTCAAACCAGCACATGAAAATGGTTTATGGGGTAATATATATATATATAATGTAGCAACATACCATGTACTTCATCATCTTTAATCTGGCAGCTGTGCCCTACTCTGTAAACTAGCAGGTTAATTATCTGCCAACAAATTCACGTTACTGCTGATGTTTATAAAATGTCTACAAGATGATTCATAAATGAGAAATAATTAAATACAATTACAAAATCTAGTTTTGTTCCATTTACTGAGATAGATCTTCTCAAGAATCCTACAGTCAGAGCCACTTCTCTGAGGACTGTAGCTAATGTGAATAAAGGCTGCTGATGTGCTGCTTAGCTCGTAGATGCTAGATTTTTTTCCCCACTTTTCATTTTCTTTCACTTTAACAAAGTTATTAGCTGATAATAGACATTTAAAATCCAAGCACAGGAGGACTGGTCCTAATATCAAACTGAGTTAGGTGAACCTGTGATCCAGAGATCACTCATTGCAAACCTCATTAGGCTCCTAAACCCTTCACAACCCGAGAAACTATCCAGGGATCAGCTGCTGGCATAAATGTGGGGTTAAAAGATTAGGTTAAAGGACAGGTAATAAAATTACCAAGAAGAGGACAGAGGACAGGTCTCATTAGCAGGCAGGGATAGCATGCAGATATTCCACATGTGAAAATTAGTCATTTCAAGACCTTTTTTATGGAAGGTTACACATCACATGTATCACCTGTAATGCTTAACAAGGCTAACTGATTAAAATCTGTCAGCATCTTTTTATCAGAATAAAGAAAGACAACACAGGTCAGAACGCACAGCAAAGCACAGCCAACAAGCTTTATCCATGAGAGAACTCGAAATGTTCTCAAAAGCTGACCACAAACCTTGTGACTCCAGAATTCCTTATATTGTGAGGAATGGAAGGATGGCAGATGAGAAAGAGAAAGGGAAATGGACAAGAAGAATAGATGAGTAATACATGGAGTTATTATAAATAATTGGCAAATTGTATATACAGTATTAAAGGAAGAATCCACCCTGAAAGAGCTGCATGTTAATCATTATAATTAACATGGTGTCCAAGATCAGATTTATAATGACATTCTGAGCTCCCTTCCTTCACTGACACGTTAGTGTTTTTTTAGTGAAAAAATATGAGCCATAATGCCATTTGACTATCTGCTGATAGTAGTGCCAATCGAAATTATCATGATCATTTTATCTCTACTGACGCAGTAGGGCTGTAGGAGTAGGAGCTCTCTCACATATCAATATAAAGATATTTCTTTCAGGGTGGAGTTTTTCTTTAAAGCTGCATTGTGCAATTAAAAACAATGACTTAAACACTTATGAAGTATGTTCTAAATAAATACACTTCTACCTAAACATGCTGACCAACCGCACTAATGAGGCATGACGGTGTCTGTGAATGCCTGTCAGTCATTTGGTGTGCACAGCAATTACAGACATACTGCATGAACAGGATGATGGGAGGCTTAAGTGAGCAGCATATAGAATGAGAGCAAAACAAAATATCAGGAAGAAAGGAGTGTTAGTAGTGTGAGTAATATGTTAAATGCATTCACAGGAGACAACACTGAGCAATGGTAGCACAAATGGAACTCCTCCAGGAACCCTGAAGTTGAATGTTGTAGCACTTCTGTGTATCTTGCGATATTGTGTTTGCATCGTATTGTGTGTAAACAGGTTATCTTTCTTTTAGTGAAAACAATGGCAGAATGCATGTATGCATAAATAGGCTGTAAATAATGTGTGTTCAGTATGAGATGGCAGGTATGGTGTGTAATTTGGAGCTGGACAGCAGCGTACCTGTCCCCCGACACATAGAGGGAACTGTAGGGCCGAAGCCCTGACAGCAGCGTGTGGTAGTTGTGAAGAAACTTCTTGGTGTTACGTTGCCGTTGAAGGTGACTGAACAGTAACGTCAATTCTCTGACCCATGAGCAAACATAAATTAAACATATAAAATCATGACAAAAGAAAAATAAACATAAAATGAGAGCAAAATGATTAAACAAATACATACTTAAAAAGACAGAAATGTAGATTTCTGATTAAAAATTGTTCATTCATTTTCGTACTTGATTTTTATTTTCAATTTTTATTTTTAGATTTGCAGATAAAGGAAAAGCTACACATACTTAGAACATGTATTCTGTCTTTTTAAAAAATTAGTTATAATAAAAAAACTGTTTAATAAATGTTAAAAAAAAAATGAATGAGAACATAAGGATATAATAGGACACATAAAAACGTTAAAAAAATTAGGGAGCAAAGCATCAGGGCTAGTTGACATTAAAGTCAAGTAACAGTTTATTAAGGGTCCTAATGAATAAAGCTCGGTTCAGGTCCTTTCAGGGAGTCAATTAGACTGAACAGAAATGCACTGAGTAATTCTGAAACAATTTGAGGCAAAAAACACCTTCTAATTAAAAATAACATGAAACAATTAACAATTAAAGTGACTCAGTGTTGTTCTGTTATTGCGCTTTGTTTAGAGGAAGACAAACGCTGACTTTTTACCAATGTTTTTCCATGAATAGTTATAGGTCTTTAGCTGCTGTAAGAATGCTAGATTGTCATTCTCAATATAAAAATCAAGACAGAGGCAATAAGACCACAGACGATGTTAACGGAGGAAGTGAGGAAGATTCAAGACATAACAAAGTTAATTATGGAAGATAGCGCTGTAAACTGTAACCTTATCACTGCCATCCCTGTCTCATAGAGTTTTGAAGACTCATCTAACTTCAGTCACACTGTGGATGAACTTGCAAAGAAATAGATACTGTTTGGTCAGTCTTTGCCAATCTCCTGCCAAAAAAGCCTTGAAAGTTTTACAGTCTTGCAGCCTATCTCAGGTAACTTGTAATAAATTAAACTCTACAATGTAATGTGCAATAAAGCCTAATATATCATGTCACTAACAACATTTCATTCGATTACACATATTCTCTACAATCAAATTGGGTTGAAAACACAAGCAGTGACACAAAAAACTATGCAGAGTCATATTTGTGAAAAATATATTTATGTAATATTACTCTATTATTGGTTGACACTATTCTTTAACTTCTGATGGTGTTTTTGCCAGTTCAGAATTGTTCAGCTTGTCAACAAATGCATGTGTACAACTGTCCATGGCTCTGTTCTAAATTGCATTGTGCTCCCTAGACTAATGCATTACAAATAGTGTACAGAAATAGCATACATTAGTACCCTATGTAGCCCTGGCCCCATCATCCAGAGATTGTGAGTTCAAACAGAATCATGAAGAATACACTTGTAATGCACATGGTAATGGGATTTGGAGTGGAACAACAAAAAAAGTTTGTTGGAAAGTTGTTGCCCTATCATCCCAAGATCCTAAGCTCGAATCCTGATGATGACTCAATCCTGACTAGGAGTTCAAGGGAGCAAAAATGGCCATGCTTTCACAGAGGAAGGGGTGGCACACTCTCTCTCCCTTATCACTTACAGTGGCATTAGCCAATCATAGGCATCAGGGAGTTTGTGCATACGGAAGGTGGGCAGGTGAGAGAATTGAAAAGTAAAAAATAATAATAATCAATCAACTGAACACTACCTGTCATATTTTTGGGGCCACTGCATAAATAATAATTCTACAATGCATTATTATTATTATGATTATTATTATTATTATCATCATCAATATTTATATTAAATTATAATAATTGTTATATTTAATACTATAATAATACTTTAATAATATTTAATAAATAATTATTAATATTAAGATTAAATAGTAATTATAATTTTTAATATATGATTAATATATAATAATTATATATAATAATAAAAACCAAATTATTTCAGAGCTGTTTTGATTTTTCAAAATTACACAAGTAACTGAAGAATAAAATGAATGTTCACTGTAAACCTGTTAAAATATCTTATAGAAAAAAGGCTCAAATAACTCCTGGATACTGTCGGATGCAGTGGCTCCAAAGATACATAACAGGCGGTGTTTATCTCTGATTTGAGGTGTGTGAAAATGAAATTAATATATGAAATTAATATGACAGAATTGATTGGATCAACAAAAAAAAGATTGGATCAGCTGTCATGTTTATTATGAGGGCCTGTTATTTTAACGTTCAAAGCTGCCTCTGAGAGAAGTGGATAATTTACAGGGCTTCTTCATGAGATGGTTGAGTTTGCACAACACACAAACCGCAAGCTCTGATTTTAGATGGCCGTTAGCAGAGATCCTTACCTGAACGATGGGAGCATACTGTCATAGAAGTACCAGGTAGCTGTGAGGTATGAATGACGAGCATCTGTAGAATAGAGACGCCAAGCAGCCTAAAATACACACAGACCCACACAGAAACACATTTACAGAGCCTGTCTTTAGAGACTCTCTATGTGAGATTCATCCAGAGTGGATTTGTTGCTGAGTACTTGTGTATCTCAAAAAATTAGAATATTGTGGAAAAGGTTTCTTCATAATTTAATTTGAAAAAACTCATATTTTATATTTTATATTCATTTCATATATGACATATTTGTGACATATTTTTAGCCTTTTTGTGTTAATTTTGATCATTATGCCTTACAGTTCATGAAAATGCAGAAATCCAGTATCTCAAACAGTATATAAATGGCATGTATCTCTTGGTCTAGTTCAGCACACACAACCACAATCATGGGGAAGACTGCTGACTCGACATTTGTGGAGAAGACGATCATCAACACCCTCCACAAGGCCACAGAAGGTCGTTGCTGAAAAGGCTGGCTCTTCACAACAGAAATGTTTAATGATTTGAGATTTCTGGATTTCTGCTATGATGAGCTATAAGCCATAATGATCAAAATGAAAAAAAAAAATCCTTTAAATATGTCTCTTGGCGTGCAATGAATATAAAATATATGACGGTTTTCAAATTTTTTTTTCTATCTTTTTCAAATTAAATTACAAAAACTATATTCTATATTGAGATCCACTAGTAGTTCATCACCTGTATGAGGGTGGCTGCTGGAGTTCTCCTCTTCTCAAAGTGTTTCTGTCTATGCTGCTCCTGCACCTTCAGTGCAAAACCTGAACCAAGGATTCCCTTGCAGGACAACACACAGGTATTATACTGTACAAAATGTACTTTTATACACTCTAATAAAGTACAGTAAACCATTGCAAAACCTATTTACAATAAAGAACTGTTATATGTTACAATGCATAACATGACACACAACCCATTATATTTGCTTGATGCAGGATATAATAGAGGTGAAGCGTTTTGCTCAAGGAACCAAGTAAGATAGTTTGGCGGTGCTGGGATTTAAACACATGACTTTCTGTGACATGAAACCGTAACCACTGAGCCACCATGACCATCTCAATGAGCACACATTAATGGAGCTATTTCAGTGGTAGAAGTAGTTGAATTAATCTTAGCTAGCTGTGATGCACTGTGATTACAGTGTAGTTGTGGTAGCTCAAGTGGTTAAGGCTTTTAGTTACAGATCCGAAGGTTGTGTGTTCACAATCCCGCACTGCCACGCTGTCGTGGCAAAACCCTGAACCTTCCTCAGTTGTATCCTGCATCAGCCAAATAAGCAAGTGTACTGAGTTATTTTATACAACATTAAGATATATATAAGATAATATATAAGATACAGTTTCTTACTGTAAATGCATGGCATTAATGATGGATAAAAAGTGTACATGCAGTGGAGCATGAGGTACACTTACTGCAGGCAGGGCAAAAAAAGAGACCCCCAAAAGGGCAAAGCCAGCTGCTAGAAGCCGACCGAGCCACGTGTGTGGAGTCTTGTCACCGTAGCCAATTGTGGTTAGGGTAATCTAGAAAGCAGACACTGAGGATAAGATGTCAGCAAGCAGATGTTCTTGTTCTAATGCTTCTTAAGAGGCACTATTATCCAAGTGCAGAGAATTAACTCAAGCACCCAGTATGGTTCAGCAATGCACTCACAGTTCCCCACCAGAGGGAGTCTGCGTAGGTGGAGAACTCTGGGTTGCCATCCTTTTCGGCCAGATAGACCAAAAACGAGGCAAATATGAGTACCAGGAAGCCGATGTACCAGGCTGTAACAAGCTCCTAAAACAACAGGTGAGAATGTATTTAGTACTAAATACTAAAATGGCGTAGAGTCATTTTCATGCTGTCAGAGATTCTGTGTGTAATCACTGTTATTCTAATCCCAATTTACATGTGAAATATTACTTGGTAAAATGAACTGATCATTTGGAAACAGCTACAGTTTTAAGAATAAAGTTGCTAAATAAAGGTTCTTCAGAATGATGTCATATACAAACCATTTCTGATTTCATAAAGAAACATTTTGTTGATGAATCTTCAAGCGTTTTGTTCATTCTGGCCTTTCTTTACCAGTGTACTGTATATGCATTAAAATAAACGTAAGGGAAGTTGAACTGCATGTGTATGTGTGTGTACTAGTCACCTTGCTGTGTGCATACACCACAGAGCCGAGTAGTTTCCAGGTGCCGCCTCGGCGATCCATCCGCACCATTCGCAGAATCTGCAGGAAGCGCATGCTGCGTAGAGCCGACGTGGCAAAGATGTTCCCCTGCGTTCCCGCCGCTATCACAGCCACTGACGCCACAAACACGATGAAGTCTACAGGCATGGGGGCAAATATTCACACAGTGAGCAGGGTCAAGACTTTCAGAGTACAGTGTAAAAACTCATCAGAGCCAAACACAGGCTTTACCTATAACGCAGAAAGGCTTCCTGGCGAAACGGAGACGCCCCTGCCATCCTCTGTAGCGACAGCAGCAGCCGGCTGCCCATACCCTCACTATGTACTCTAAGCCAAAGACTATGATCATCACAAACTCCTGTAGGGCACAGAGCAAACAGGAAGCCTTGTTTCTCCTCCTCATACAAATCTGTACTGTACAGTGTAAAATGTTGGAAAATGGAAAAATCTGTATGGGATTTTAACAACTAGGTCCTGCGATGGTTTTTGTTAAAGCTGAAAACTGAAAGGGGAATTGAGAATTAAATGGAAAAAAAAAAAAAAAAAAAAAAACACTCATTTAGATTTTTGAAAAAATAACAAAAAAACAAAGAGAGATAAATGAATGATATCTCTGATGACATTATTTCACTTCTATTATTTACTGAAGAAAACATTTCGAGATACACAGTTGTTACCTTTTCAGTAAAAATGTAGGTGTGTGAAAACATTGACACAACTGAGCAACCAATCCATCATATAACTCTCCGGCTCACAGAACATGCCGTTAAACATGCTGAGATGAAATACTGACTTTAGCCAGAATCAAATAATATTTTACATGCAGTGCAAGCACCAGAACCTTGGCTTCATTTTGACATAATTTTTTTAACCATGTTGGGATAAGCACCATGGCTGCACCGTTGTCCCCACCGCATACTCACGTTCATATTCATATACACACAGTAGACTCATTCATTTCCCTTAGTTTGCACATAATGCAACTAGCGAGGCAGCTTGCCGTATATTATTATATTACGTTAGCTATCACTTTTTAGCTTAGTCAGTTTGGTTTCCGGGCTAGGAAGGTATGACACTAGGCAGAATCCAGAGCTTTGCCTTGCCTGGGCTAGGTAATGGATTTATTATTTGTTCACCTCGTTCTTTTATTGACTATTTGTAATGCGATGCTTATGCTGTGTATGAAAGCACTCCATCACTCATTCATTCACTATATTATATACAAACTGTTTTATACAGCATTATATAGAAGCAGCAGTGACACCAGACTGACTGTTCCTCATGTTAAAAATATGAATGTTCCAAATTATTTAGCACAACAAAATTAGGGACGTAAAGAAAAGCCTACTGGTTTGAGTCATAATTAAATACTTTTAATTCACATTAATATATGAAGTGGCTGCTTTGATATGCATCCTGACAATTTAAGATAAATTACTATTGGTTGTGATGCTTGTGCATTGTTTAGACACTGGATATACAGTGCGCTATGAACAATGGCCTACTATTGACCCCATAAGGTAATTGCTATGTTATAATAGCCAGGCAACATTCTTTATCATTACAGGGTTTGAGAGAGAGAGAGAGAGAGAGAGAGAGAGAGAAGCTTCCATTACCCCCTTCAAAAGCACTTCATAATGGCTGAATAGATATTATTGCTGTTAAGATTACTGGTTCAGGACACCTGAATCCTGCTCTGTGCTTACACTGCTTTTTCTGTGTGCAAAGAGGCCATGGAAAAACAAGATGCAAACATAATGTGGCCATGAAGAAACGTGACACTGAGCTGCCCATCGTGCAACCTGCCAAATCAGCCTATCAGGCTTAAGTACCGAAGCTGAAGCCATTACTGCAGGGAATAAAAAAACGGCAAAAACACCTCCACAAAGTTTTTGATGTAACAAAACACTTCTTTCTTTTTAAAGAATGCATTGTTTTTGCTTACAGAGTAACAAATGTTGTCAACCATAGATAAAGTGCTGAGTAAAAAAATGATGTGCTGCAAAAAAAGGTGCAGCCAAGGCATATCCCATACTGCATGCTAATTAAAAATGCCTCCTATTCACCGCGTTTTAAGTCACACCTCTAAAACAACTTGCAAAAGGTATATACATAGTTATTGGATGGCGTGCTCCACAGAAAAGCTTCATCATGTATTTTTTTGTATTTTTGGATTGGGAAGCAATAGTGGGAAAGTAGGTGGAGAATAACTAGATCAAGACGAAGATCTTTACTTCTCCTGAACGGACAAATAGATGTCTTTTTAAGGTAAGACCAGCTACTAGAAACGTTATAAATCTTTTTTACTGGTTAAAGACATATAAGATGGCATGTTTTATGATTTATGTGTTTGTAACATAACATGCAAAGTGCAAAAAAAGGGGAATCAATTGAGAGCAACTGTACATGCTGTGTGTAGTGACACAAACTGCACATGCTGGTTTACACACGAAAGATGACCAGTCAGATATAAGAACAGATATTTTTGCTGAAAGCTTTACTATGCTTTTATGTTGTTAGTCTATACTTCCGAAATGTTCAAGGCTAGTACATGTTTAACCCTTAAAAATAAAGATGCTAAATAAATAAAAGAGGGATGCCATAGAAAAGCCATTTCTGGTTTAAAATAAGAATTTTCTTATTTTCATAAAGAAACTTTTGGTCAGTGGAACTTTTTGGTTTCAGAACTTTTATGGTGGCACCAACAAGAACAGTTCCATCCATAGATCCATCAATCAAAAGGTTATTTAGGAAAGCAAAAAGAAATTCTTGGCATCACTCAGTCTACTAGTGTCTATTATCAGTCTACTACTGTCTACTATCTGTCTGTCTGTCTACTATCTGTCTGTCTGTCTATCTGTCTATCTATCTGTCTGTCTATGTGTCTGTCTAACTGTCTGTCTGTCTGTCTGTCTCTGGTCAGTTAGTTATGTGGTGGCATGGTGGTGTAATGGCTAGTGTTTCTGTTTCACAGCTCCAGGTTTGCTTCTAAGCTCATGTTACTGTCTGTGGTGAGTTTCACATGTTCTCATGTGTCTGCCTTGGTTTCCTCCAGGTTTCTCCACTTTCCTTCCACATTCCAAAAACACACTGTTAGATTAGCTATGCAAAATTGCTAAATAAGTGTGAAAGAGTGTATGTTTGCACTACACTTCTGTCAAATCTATAATCCTGCCTCATGCCCAGAATTCATGCGATAGGCTCTGGATACATGTGACCAGGATAAAACAGTTACTGAAGATGAATGAATAAATGAATTAGTTAGTTTGTTTGTTTTAGAGCCAGTAACAGAAGAAAAGACATAGGATAATCGGAATATAGGATAATGCTGCTTTTGCTTTTTTTTTTTATTATTGCAAGCATGTGAAAGTGAATATTGCTGAAATATGGATGTATATAATGGGACACTTGAACTTCTTACCAAGATGAAGAGGCCCTGGTTGGCAGTTTCCTGATGGGTGGGAATGGTGGAGAAGACGGAGAGAACCAGACAGCTGAACACCAGCAGGAAACTGAAACACACACACACACACAAAGACAAGATTAATGCATACAAATGACCACAAGGGCAAGATCTGGTTCCACTCTAAAATATCAACACAAACATGTATTTTTTTTCACTCTTTATGACTCTTGGACTATTTCACACAAGCAAATGAAAATATAAAATAAACCTGCATATTACACAGATGCATATTACACATATTACACAGATGCATATTACCACTGCCATGGACCTCAGTGAAAACCCCCAACATGCCTATTTCCTATGCAGGTAATATATATTTTATATCATGTACCACCTAGGCAAAGCTGTGCCATGAGCGAGCGTGTCTGTTTATTTATTAGCCTTCTCTCCACGCTTGCCACGCTGAGTTCTGAAAATACTGAAAATACTATTCACGTGTACACCAAGTGCATACTTTACCTGGTCTATGAATAAATTAAACAACTTAAATGGGTGCAACGGAAACAAATCACTTTGAAATATCCAACATAATCTAAGGAAACTTTCAGGAGGAACATTAAGCATGTGTCTTTAAATAGACTACATTATATTATAATGTAATTTATTTGTAAATAAATTATGATATGCAATTCAGTGTGTAATGATTTAAAACCATAAACAACTAAAGGTATATCAAATATCATACATTAAAATAAAGTTAGCTGTAGTTGACTAACTAAGGTTGGTCAGTGTAGTTAATGGAGTCGGGATAAAAATGCATTTTACGTATTTTGGATGTGTTTTGAGAAAAAAAATCTGAAAATGGACTTTTTGTGAAGCAAACATTTTACATCCATTTACATTTACGGCATTTCGCAGATGCTCTTATCCAGAGAGACTTACAAGACTGCTTAGTCATTAACTTGGAATATCCAATGCTAAGGCTGGTAGACCTGAATTCAAGCTACTTTGAGCTGTGACATTGCTAGAATTTTAGCCATGTACTACCTATTAAACGTTATAAGTCCCAGAACGAAGAACGAAGAACGAAGAACAAGACATAGGGAATACAATAACTGCTATAAGTGCGGTAACAGCTTTGAGTTAGTGCTCATTCAAGTGCT
>JAOTRJ010000031.1:9646195-9663832 GCA_028564905.1 Leptodoras praelongus | reverse complement strand
TTCCAAACGACAACCCGGAGTCCAAACCTACTGGGTTAACATTCTCCCACGAGGACAAATATTTCTTCAAAATTATTATCTCTACGCTAATTACTAAAAAAAAGAGCCAATTTATACTTTATCCTCATGATACTTCCTGTTTCTATTTGTGCTTCCAAACAGAGTTTGAAAATGCCATGTCTGGTGACCACAAAATCTCCCCTCATAAATTAAAATGAAAACAAAATGTATTTCTATTCGGTGTGTTTATGCACTCTGTGCACTTTGAACAGAATCGCAGAGCAGCGTCAGTAGGCTGAGGTAAGGTTTGAAGTTATTCACCTCATTTGTGAGCTGGTAAAGCGTTTTCGTTATTCCCGTGAGCCGTTAGTGGTTGTGTGTGTGTTGCTCTGCCGTCACAGGACACCATTGAAAGTGCAGCTCCAATGGAATTTAATAGTTGAAATAAGAGTTAATGCAGAGATTTGGCTTGGCTCGTTAGAGATCTACAAGGTGTTAATGATGTGATGCTGCTGCTGGCTGTAACGACATGAAAGTTAAGCTTTTGAACCTTATTTGTTTGAACAGAGTGTACCGATGAGGAGCGGAGAGAGCTAGACAGATTAAAGGACGACCAGCGTTGTGGGTAATATAAGAAACTGTTAATCAAATGGACTGTGAAATGAAGTAATTAAATTAGCACTCTGTTTAAAAAGCATATCTTGAGTGTTTTTTCATATGAGACTAACCCCTCTCAGGGCTTTTAGACAATAATACTCATAAAAAGCACTAAAAAAACCCATCAACTTTATTAGATATAAATCCTGCATATCTGATATAATAGATATACTATAAATATTGATGTGAAGTCGTACAGGGTGGATTTTTACTTTAGGTTATTTTGGTGTGAGAGAGTCGAGCTCGGGCTCTTCGTCATTCTGGCCATTAAACGCTTGCTCACGTTGTGCATATGAGTAATCTATTAATTATTCATTTAACGCATCTGTACTGTTTGAACAGCAGAGATCCCGGTCTGCAAAACCCTCAGAGTTAAAGTCACAGACAGCATGATGACCGATAGCTCCGGGTCATGACGGCTGATACGCGTTATAGGTCATCTAGTGTCATAAAGAGCTCACAACGCGAGCCCTGCGCTGCCGTGATCTACAGTGCATGAGAGAAGTCGATCAGTGTAGCTGACTTTGGGGCTCTGTTTGGTGTCTGTGTTTGTTAGCACACAAGACAATACTAATGCCTATACAAAGGCTGGATTAAGGTTTACTCAATACCACTGCATTGTTAAATACATGAGTCTGTTTGGTTAGAAAATGGTGATTAATTTTGATAACAGCAGCTGTGAGAGTAGTTCTAGTTTAAAGGTTTATATTAATGCACATCTATATTTTCATTTCTATAGTAACAACGTACACAGGGACTTCTGTAACACTCCACGTTCACAGCTTTTATAAAATGTGTTCATTGTTGATCTAGTGATATTTTTGGTTTGCAGACATTTATCTAGCATTTCTGAGAGAAGTCTCCAGGTCTAAGGGTTTGGACGTGGGAAAATCATTTCCCGTCAACGTGATGAGCCAAAATTTCTTAGTAACTTTATCTTAGAGAGAGAGAGAAAAAAAAGAGGCTGGTGAGTGGTATTTAACATGAACCACAACCATTAATGTGATGTGGAGTGTTACAGAAGTCCCTGTGTACGTTGTTACTATAGAAATGAAAATGAAAATGAACCACAACCATTAATGTGATTAATAAAAACTGTAATTATTGTCAAACTGCTGACTTTGGGAATCTGATAATCACATCAGCCATCGTAGACAACTTTTAAAGAGCAGGGAAACTTGTTTGTCTGTAAAATGAGCATTAAAACCATTAACAGGTTAAGACTCAGACTACATGGACTCTTTACAGTTACTCTTACACCTGCATCTGTTTAACCCCAACAGGAACTTCCCACCACGACGAGTCCTACAATACACCTAAACGCCAAAGAAAACATCAGCAAATTACATTTTTGTTTCACTTCATCCATTACCCGATTGTCTTAGTAGATACATTAAAATAAACTGCCATTAAGCTTGGCAAACATGCCCGCTCAACATGTTTCCACCCTGGAGAAAAAGACAAGTCACTTCCTGTGTTACAGCAACACCTACTGTTTTCACGTACTGCATCTCAGTGCTGTAACATCAGCTTTCACTCTGAGTCACCGACATTTTACTGCAAACTTACACCGCATATCCTACATCCTGCAGCAGTAACAAATATTAGATAAAGAAAATCATGCTGGATATAGCCTAATGTTTGCCTAACCTTTGGAAAAGCTTAGTATAACTGCATCAGATCATTTCCGTTTCAGTTATTTTAAGACACAGGTGTTCTAACACAGGTGTCCGCTGATCTGTATAGGAAATGAGAGCAAAAGTGTGCATGCCCTCACTACAAAACAACACCACGGCATTGAATTAAGAGAATTAAAATCCTTCTGAATGTTGGATACGTGTAGAATTTTATCAAATGGACTATTTTTCGTGACTCTTTACTTCTGTGTTTTATATTAAACATGGTGAATGGTCTTTTGTTTTGCTATCCTTAAACACTGAACACTTATTTGCTGTATTAAGTTTTGTGGTGGTTTCTTTTGTTTACAGCCTGCTTGAAGTCGTCATGCCTTGAATAAGACTTCAGACAGTCAGGATGAAGAATAGACCGCTGTTTTACACACCATACACACCACGTCCGTGTATATTAACTAGATCCAGGGTTCTCGGATTGTTCTGTAACCAGGAACCACTTTAAAATAAATCCCACGAAAACTCATCACAGGGTCATTTCATCAACATAATCTCTTTTACAATAAGAGTACTGTGTGAGCACTACATTTACTGAACACACACTGAATCAAAGGCTGGCTATTCTGTCTCACTGGCTTTAGTAATGATAAATAAGGGCTGTATTTCTGTAGTTCATGGGGTTCAGTCATTAATCCCCTCTGGTTTAACTGCCTACAAGGTAAACTCTAAAGGTAAAGTGGAGTAAACTGACAGGAGTTTAACCTGCTAGTTAGCATTTGTTCTTGTTTATCGTGTCTTTTGTTGCGGTTATTGTGCAGTTTGGGGCTTTAGGGTGAGCTGAGGAGAAGAGAAAGGGGAGTTTTACACTTCTGGGCTTCTCCATTAAACTCGGCTTGTTTACTCGACCAGTGCTGGTTACACAAACCCGCTGGAAAAGACAGCAAACACAGTCAGACGACGGATGAGTTATGAGTAACTACAACACACACACAGGAGACTGTAACCTTGTGAAATGACACTCAGGGAAACGAGGGAATTGGCGCGAATGGACACAAGGTTGAAAGTTTGGAGACAAAGCTCGCTAATATGAGCAGGCCGCAAACATACTGTCTCTGGTGTTCATTAACCGCAGATCAACCCGGACACGCTCACGCAGCTAGCGCTATTCGCAAGTTTTCTAAATGTTTGTAAAGTGGTGAAACGCATGCTAACCAATAAAGACTACGTTTGGATCTGTCCTTCAGACCAATCAAACCTCGGACTAGATTCCACCAATCAAGGTTTCTAAGGGCTCCGATAGTTAAGAAACTAACGCCATTTCGGCTCAACACGAACCGCAGGGTAAACGGTACGCCATGGATAGGAAGAGCCAAAATGGCGGAGCATGTTTACCAGTTTCTAGCCACTTCCACTCCTTTCCACTAGCCACCAATAAGCGCCTCAGAGAGCGAGGAGGGAAATGGCGCCTATGTTCATCCTCCAAAACAATCGTCCATTGGATGAGAACGTTCATTGGCCGAGGACGCACGCATGACCTTAATCTAAACTCTGCACACGATAACAAGGAAAGCGAGCAGCGTAGTTCAATTCTGTACTTACTTTTCGTGCCGAATTCGTAGAGTAGTCCGGTTCGGTGTTTTTTTTATTAATTCAGTGCGCTCACTGGAGCCAAGATGGCCGCCGCTTTGACAACTGGTTCAGAAACCGGAAGTTATGTTACGTGTGCTGTGATGTCGAGTAGTGCATGGAAACCTCTGAGTGCGAGTTGACTCCTCAGTGGGGGAGCTGCACTTCTACAGCGCTGGTCACCTCTGATTTGACTGCTCACATTTATATATGTATTATGAAAACTTTGTACTTTCAGTCTAATAAAACTACTGACATCAGTAAACATGTGGACAGCCTTTGTTTTTGCTTTTGTAAAAGCAGGGCATAAAGCCTTTAAGCTTGGCTTTAATGGAAAAGTTCACCCAGAAACACATTAAATGTGTTTATATCGAAATATCTGTTAAGGTTCTAACTATCCTGGTGCTAATTTGTTAGCTGGTGTATTTTCATTGTTCTCCAGGTACTCTGGTTTCCTCCCACAGTATAAAGAGCTGCAGTTTAGGTGAATTCGAGATAAAAAATTACCCATGATTGAGTTTCCCCAAGCCCACTTAATGGGATGTCAGGAAGGGCGCCGGGTATAGAACATGCCAGACCGAGATGCAGATTTGACCCGCTGTGACGACACCAAAGGAATGGGAGCAAACATTTTTTTTCCAAAGGAAGAAAAAAACATTGTATATACACAGTACATTCATAAGCTGTTATGATTTGCAACAAACCCCAGAAATGTGACTTGAAACAACAGGGTTGTTTCCTAGAATAAGAGTAATAACAGCACATCTATTAACACCGAGCAACAAAACGTCAACCTTTCTGTCCCACAAATGTTTTATGCAGAATTTGGACCTGACTTTTTCAGATTTTTTCTGTCTGGCATAGTTTTTAAGTGAAAGTGTGTATATTACTTATCCATAAATGAGGCTCTTGTAGTATTAAAATATGTATGAAATAGGTGAGAAGTGCAGGATTTTTGCCTACATTTGGCCTCAGGAACAACATCCCTCGGTAGTGTCTCGCTATAATAATATAATGTCAACACAGAGAGGCTCTACTTTCCTCTGTACCACTTGTCCATGTCCTTCTGAAAAGACTGAGAAATTCTGAAATCTTTTGTATTCCAAAAATATGTAAGAAATTTTCTTTTTCATGGGACAAAACCTCTAAACCAGTGTCAGTGGCCTATGTCTAGGTGAGTTTTTGCTTTACAACTGAGCTGAAACATGTCGTTATATGACTGAAAGCCTGTGATCCTGCTGGAACCAGCTCACTCATGGAGGTCCTTGGCAAAGGAAGGTATAAAATCAAGCAGTGTACAATAAGTGCAGTGTTTTTTTCCCCCATGTACTTTGAGTACATACGATCTTTCATAATGTAATTTCACTACCATGTCCTGATGCCAAAGTATAAAAGCTTTACAAATGATAAGTGATGATGGATTTCTTTTTAGCAACAGCATCAGTACAAAGTTAAATCAAGAACATTGGACACCATGTCTTGGCTAATCAACATCATTTGAGGTAATTGTGTCATTTTTAACCAAACTAATTTTTTTAAACCATTTCCTCTAACCAATACGTCTTGTTTTCTAGGACAAGTCCCTGGTCGCCTGTGTCAGAAGGTGGACTTGGCATCACATTTCAATAACATACCATCTAGCATTATATATATATATATATATATATTATATATAGATAGATAGATAGATAGAGAGAGATAGATAGAGAGAGAGAGAGATATATAACACACACACAAATAAATATCATAGAAACAAGTATGGAACATCTTTTTCTATGTTTAATAACCACGTCTTGCCTTTTATTCCTGTTGAAATCATATGGTCTGAATACAACTGGCCAGTCCACATGCACTAAAGACTATACAGGTAAAAGTTTAGTATTGTTAACAACTCTAAGGGTTCCAACAATTTTTTTGAACACAGTTTGCTAAAGGGAAAAAAAATGGTACTGAAGCGTTCAGTGTTAAAAGACAAGCAAACAGCTTTCCAATAAGACATTGTGTGTCAGCTGCACTGTATGTTATGTAATATAAAAAAAACAACCCAGAAATGAGGAACAAAGGGTTTATTACCAGAACGTTGTACACCCATCAGTACTACATAAACTTCATAACACACACACAAATGGCGTCACAGGATCTTATAAATCTCTCCTAGGGATAAACTAACAGCTACAAACACATCAGTGAATAACCAATGAATTACAATGCGTTGTTACCGAACACCATGATTCAAAGGGTGCATTTAATTTGCTTTGCGTGCCACCAATTCAAGAAGTGTGGAGGCTAGCTTGTCCAGAGTGGAGGAGCCCGTTTCCAAAGGTGGAGATGAAGAAGGCTCAAACGGGTCGTAAAGATCTCCACCCTCTGAGAAAAAAGAAAAACGTTCATGTTAAAATGACAACAGTATGGCGTCATTTAATTTCTTTTTCAGTTTGCTTTGACGTGTGGATTTTACTCCATTTGGATTGAACTGATAATTTCTGCATGTCACCCTGGACCAAAATAAAAGTCCGAGTTCCGATTAAACACGGCTCCATTGTACTACGTGCTTCAGGCCTGAATGAACCAAACAGCAGGAAGTAAACTAAACACACAGTCTATTTTGGGATTTGGGCAGGTTTGGGGTTTTTCTGGACACATGCTGCTAAACTGAGCTGCAAGGTGCAAGCTGAACGAAAGCACAGAGCTCTAGTTCTGCAGAAATAATGCACGATCTGGAGATCCAACAAGCAAAAAGAGAAAATACAGGCTGACACATACATATTCAATTATTTGATTGTAAGTAGTGTCAGTTCAATCCAAACAGCAAATTGACAATTGCTACAAGAATAATAGACATTATCTATATAAAACAAAGAAATGCTGATCAGTTTACCTCTGTAGCCTCTTCTGTCATCTGGATGGCGAGCCATGCGTTCTTCGGGTCGGCCAGCTGAGCTCTCTCTGTAAGGATCCCACTGATATTCTGGCTCTTCAGGAGCTCTGTTCTGCCTCATGGTTTTTGGCTCTTCAACATGCCTTACATGTAAAAAATCCCTGGGGCCCCTCAAGTCACGGTCGTATCTTGCAGCCTCCTGAAAGCCTTGGTCATCGAAACGCCTCAACTCTGGTATTTCTCTGCGAGGCTCCATTTTGTTACCACCGTGATAGCTGTCGGTGAAATCTGCAGATGCCTGTAACCATTTTGCAATGGAAATTAAAAGAAGAATTTAGAACACACAAGTTCAATATTACTGAAGAGAAGCCAAATGAAATGAATTCAGTTCCTACCTGAGCTGTGCGCTGTGCTTTATTTGACTGGAACTCTTTGAGGAGTGTGCATAACTTATCCTTTAAGAAGTTGGCCTCTTGCACATTCTCAATTTGGATGTCATTCTACATGCAAACGAAACATATATTTTACAAATAAGAATCAAATAATGTTTATTTGCAATTTTGGTCTACCGGTTTGACGAGGTCAGACCAGACAGGGGTTTTAGACTGGACTTACCAGGACATCCAGAACATTTTCCATACGTGGAGTTACTTCTGAATCCATGTTGTATCCAGAGGTCTATTAAACACACACGGTATTTAGAAAAAGCTTGACATTTATACCACACAAAAAAGAATATAGAGGGAAAACACAAAGCAGAGGGAGCTTGTACAACTCTGCAAGCCTACCTGATTCTGTATGGGAACTGCTCTTCCTTTTAGTTTATACTTTGAAATCACATCATCTATTTGGCTATAGAAAGAAATAATTGGTAAAATGTTAAAAAATAAATGCAGTAACTATGAGCATTGCTTATTAATGACAACTTTACTGGTTTAAGCCAAACCTTTCACCCATTTTTTGGGTGACCTTTCACTCCCATCCACTAGTTGTACTTCTTGGCCAAACATGTGGACACCTGACCATTGAAAATCCCATTCAATAGGCATTAATAAAGAGTGGTGCTTCTCCTGCTATAAAATTCTCCACTCCTTTGGGAAGGCTTTCCATGTGGCTGTGGTGATTTGCCCATTCAGCCACAGCAGCATAAGAGATTAGGCACTGATGTCTGGCAAGAAGGCCAACCATCAAGTTTTTTTTTTGTTTTTTTTTAAATTCATCCCAAAGGTGCTTAGAGGGGCTGAGGTCAGGGTCTGTGCAATCCACTCTAATTCTTCTAAATCAACTTTAAACGGTGTCTTTATGGACCTGGCTTTGTGCGCAGGCACATTGTCGTGCTGGAGCAGGTTTGGGCTCCTTAGTTCCAATGAAGGGAAACTACTGTTACAGCATACAAAGACATTCTAGACAATTGTCTAGTTCCAAATTTGTGGCAGTGGTTTAGGGAAGACCCTTATATGGCTGTTATGGTTAGGGGTCCATGTACGTTTGGCTTTATACTGTAGCTCTCCCCAGTCACACAACAGAGTGGTAGAGTGAGGTCTATGTGACCAACCACTATGCATCTTTTCAAGCTGCTGGACATGCTATGTCCACAGAGGAACACAGTCAGAGGAAAGCACTAATCGCGCTCTTATGCATACATGTGCTCACAGATGTCCACAATTGACTATTGTTGCTCCGAATGACAGGGTCTGCCATTCCTTCCAGTTAGAGAGCATGGTCAATGTTGCCCTCTTAGTCTCCCAAAGGCATGCTTACAGGTACAACATCAAACACAGTAAGTCTATCCTCACCTGCTCCGTGCAAGTGCAATCTCCAGTGGGGAGGCATCTGAGAATCTGCTCTTCCTTTTCTTTTTTGCAGGTATAGCATCTCCAGCTGGGTCATAAACTTGTCTTCTGTTATATCCTTGCATCTCAAAAGACCCACTGCTCCCAGTTTCATCCACATCCTGGAAACGTTCTCTTCCTCTCTCTAAATATGGCAGGTTTCTGCTCTGCCGGTGTCTTTCATCCACGCTAGTTCCTAGTCCTGTTCCATGGTGCGACATGTACATCGGCTCTTGCATCCTCCCACTCGGCTGATAGTCTGTTTCTGACTTACTGAACCTGTTCTCTGAAATGTTGCCATGATAATAATCACCACCTTCTCTACTTTCGTATGTTCCTCTGCTGGGATTTGTTTCTGGGTACCATTCATCATTATAGGACTGTGAAGTGTCGTTGTCCACATATCGTCCATCATGGTCATCTGAAAAATCCCCTACGTTCATTTCTTTTTCCCAGTGTCTTTCCTCATAATCTGTCTCTTGATAGGACCTTCTCTGCCTGCTACCTTCTCTATCTTCAGTAAATGGTGCATTGTATCGGTTATCTGAAACAGATTGATAACCGGTGGTTGAATGCTGGTGAGAGGCTTCGTCCCTATACGACCGGTCATATTGGTCATCCTCATCATAGTGAGATTGCCCTCCATAGGAATCACTCTCCATATATGATTGAGTGTAGACGTCTTGCCCTTGTCCGTCTCGCCCAGAAGAGGCTCTTCCTTGAGCTTGAGACGGGCGGTCTTGTACTGATCCTTCGTATGGCATATGGAAAAAAAAAAATGACACCATTTATATGTTGATACAACAACTCTAGCATTAGAAAGCTACAAAGGTATAGTAACATAGAGACTGTAGCATAGTTCGCTTTTCAAATACACCACTCACCTCGATTTCTCAGTGGTCTTTTGGCTGATTTGACGAGTGGCTGCAGGGGAAAAATTAGAACACCAAAATTCATATATGCTGTGTGTATATATATATATATATATATATATATATATATCTCCTTCCAACTTTCACTGTTAAGGACATTTCATACTGAACTGAATATTTTCTGAAACATTTTTCTAAAAGGCAAGACATGATATATGATTCAATCTCAAGTTTCAATCTCAATCTGCTCCAGGAGGATTGTATAAAAACACAGTCCAAAGGTAAACAAATCAAATTTATCAGTTAGCCAATAAGGAAGTAAAAGCTCCAGTGTGTTGCCTAGTGACATGGATTAGATGCCTAATCCACGTGGTCGCTAATGTAAAGTACTAACATTCGAAGTTCATAGAGTGCATTAATACAGACAATGGGAAAAGGAGCAAACGTGAAATCATGCAACACCCTCTTCACCCCCGGGACAAAATATTCAGAACTCAGCTGATGACATTTTATGCTACGAGATGAGCTGTCCTTTTTTTGCATCGTTCATGAAAGAGATTATCCAAGTGCTGCGAGCATTTTTATTTCCTCTCAGTATTGTTGAACTGTGAGGTAACTACATGGAGTAAGCAGTACAGGTGGCCTGCCATATGATGGCTTTGCACTGTACTTCATTATAATTGGTTATGCCTGTATTTTGAGATTCCTGCAATAACAGTTAACTAATTAATCTGTCTAGTGATTAATTGCCTAGTGTTTTACTGACAGCAAATCAATTATGGGCAAAGTGTGTGGTGCAGCAGGTGATGGGAGCCAGAAGCATCACACAACCACAAAGCAAGTTACGTTATTTTTCTTATACCAGATGTATAATCAATAAAAATCTTTGTCTTGTGAAAGTCAAGGAGACCCAACGCCATGTTTGTGCTGCTATGGATTTATGCCGTGTCTTTCACTTTTGAGTAAAAAACAAAATCCACTCAAATCATCAGCAAAAGGTATTAACATACATTCTTAAAAGTAATTTTAGTAATCACAAGCAAGCCTTTTGGCACTTAGAAAAGAAATGTACAAAGTTCAATTCCAGGAGGGACACATTCTAATAATGCAATAAAAACTGAAATCTGCAATTCACTTGAATCTTTACTTAACCAACAAAAGGACAAAATATATTTTCAGCGTTTTCACTGACAATTCTATTTGTTAAATAGAAACAAATTTAAACTGATGGCTGCAACACACTCAAAAATAAATAAATAAATACATTATTAAAAAGCTGGGTCAGAGGCTTATTCACCACAGGGTCACACGAGCATGGTCACAATAATGCCTGAGGGCTCGATGGTCACACACTCAGCTGCGGTTTCAGCCCTCGGCCACCATTCACTGAGATTTCCCCTGACTCCCTGAATCTTTTCATGATATTATGAC
Source organism: Leptodoras praelongus (assembly GCA_028564905.1). NCBI lineage: Eukaryota > Metazoa > Chordata > Actinopteri > Siluriformes > Doradidae > Leptodoras > Leptodoras praelongus. The sequence continues at coordinate 9,652,905 of JAOTRJ010000031.1, read as the reverse complement.
CTGTAAACCTAAATTCTTTGCAATCTTGCACTTGGATACACTGTATTTGAACTGACTGACAATTCTGCAATGAAATTTGGGACAAAGTGGTGAACCACAACCCATCCTCGCTTGCAACCTTTGGTGGATGCTCCTTTTATACTCTTGATGTCTTCATCTTTATGACCCGACCTGTTACCAATTAAAATGCTAATTGTGGAACCTTCCAAAACAGCGTTACTTGTATTTTGCCTGTCTAAACTTTTCCTGGGTGTGTTGCAGGTGTGACATTCTGTTTTTTTTTATATTTACAAAATATTCAGTGAAAATACGAGTCTTTTGTACTTTTATGAGTAAAATAAAACAAACAAATGAACAAATTACAGTTTTTATTGCATTTTCTGAAAACGGAGTTTGTATGAATACATACCAATGGATTTCCCCATCCCTCTTGCTTTTCTACTATTGCAGCCTTAGCCCTCGCAACAACACCTGCTTTCTTCTCTGAAGTCTTTCCCCAAGTCACCAAGTCTGACCTATACCGCTCCTGAAAACACACAAAATGAGAGTCAGTACTGACACTGCAGTCAGGAAGGCAAACACTTGCAAGCGTACCACAATAAACTCAACGGGCCTCAGTCTTACCAAGTATTTCTGCCGGTGCCTGCGACCAACCACATGAGTGGCCATGTCAAAGAGGTCCATTTGGACTGTACACAGTCTGCACCTGTAGCGCAGCACGCTTTTGCCATCACCTGTGCAAAGATCCTCCTCTTGTACCAAGTCCCCAAGCCCTAAACATAGACAGCATAAGTTATAAACTCTTCTTATAAAGTTCATGTTGTTCTTCAATGATCACTGAATCCACTACTCATTAAGTAAAGCATTCACATTTTGAACATTCAAATTATATGCTATCTATTAAACACAAAGTATGAGTATATGCATCACAGCAATGTCTTACCAATTACAGGCTCATTAAGGTTCAGGAACATCAGGTAATCTTTGATACTGGTCCATTGTGGCCATGGGGCTGGCTTTGGAATGAGGCCTGTAAGATCACCACGAATTAGCCAAGCAAAATATTAAGGGAAACACTCAGTAATAAACCTGGAGTACACAATGCAGATAACTTTTTTTGCATACACAGGCTCAGAATACAAATCCTAGCTGCAAAATCTGTGATTTAAGTAGGTCTATGTACAGGTGCCATTTAAATTGAGAAGACAGGTTTAATGGTTGAAGCAAACAGTTTGTGTCATGTGATCGATTCCAGTCTTCCAGTAATGAACACTGAAGGTCATGGATTAGATCATAGACACGGACTTGTGCTGGACAGGTTTGTGAATGAAACCTTGTGGAGGGAAAAATAACCGAGATGTTCCATAATACACTGGTTTAAATAGTCACAACTGGGCTTTTTCTCTTCCTTTTGGATATTTCCACTTATGGCACAGGAACAAGGCCACAATTGTTGCAAAGTTTGCAACAAGATGCGATGATTAAAAAAAAGAAAAAAAAACTGAAAAGGCCCAACACGGCATACCAGGACACAGCCACACCAACTCTTCGATCCAGAGCAAGTGCTTATTTCAGTGGGACTGAACAAGCTGCCAGGAACAAAGAATTCCCTGGCAGCACCATCGAAACCATGTCCAAGTTCTTGTATAAGAGCTGACCTAGTCTTGGTACCAGATGGCTTGAGGTCCATAAACGCATCTGGTTACCAGATATGGCTTACACTTATAGCTTGTCCATCAGCCATCTCCAAAATGTCATGGCTGCACAGTAAAGCCCATCCTTCAAATAAGCCTTTGAAGTCACAAGGAATCAAAAAAGAAAAAGAAAAACAAAAAAAACTGATCTTAGGGTTTGAGTATTTTTCCCGCTCCGGAACGGCAGACTGCGCTGCAATACCTTTGTGTAGGTTTGACGTGGAAGAGTTCTTGACACGGTTACCTTCACTGGGGTTAGGTCATAACCACCAAACTGGGAGACACTCATTGAATGTGGCTGTGTCAGAATCTCTACCTTCTTTTTTTTGCTCAGCTGTTAAAAACATCAATGCCCTTCAAGAAGGACGGCTGGTTCCACTGGAGTGACACTGGGTATCCAGATGATATTTCACCACAGAGGATTCAAGGCTGGAGCAGCTCAAACAGATGCTTGACAAGAAACCGGTCATCCTGGACCATATTAACAGCCCCCCCAAAGATGGTCTTCTTAATTCCGCGTCCTTTTGTAGACGAGGAACGTGTTCTTCAGCGCTGAATATTGCATGTCTGGGAAAATACTTTCCCTGGACTTAACGTCTCCAGTCCAGTATCAAGGTCTGCTCAGTTTATTTGACTCCAGGGCATTAAATTGACATATCGATATACTTGCAACTCAACTGGATGGTGTCTGAGTCATTATCTTGAGATGCAAGCATAACTTAATGAGTAGACCTTAAAAGGCATACTGCATCCAATACAAACCTTGGTCTCTGATATGTAGCTAAAAACCCAGGACCTAAGCCTCCCAAATGGCTCTCCAGGTTGAAAGGAAAAGATACCACAGCTGTGTGTGGTTAGGAGTCCATGACGGCACAATAAGCCATGCTAGCTATGGGTGGAAATGATCACCATTTCACTCTCCTTGGTACTACAGTCTGATACCAAGAGAAAGGCAGCTGACTTTGTCCTTGTAGAAACGAGTCTCTGTAGGTCACCTTCCCCAGCCCTGAAAAGGCACACATTTAGTCGAGAAGGACATCCGCCATCTAGGGAGCCTGTTCCATTATTCCCTCCGCAGTGCTGCCCACAGGCGTCCTTTCAAAGAAAAAGGTGCCCTGGAGGAGCAGCTCAATCAGTTACCAGATTGGTAGCCATCATGTGTGAACAGGAAACTAACACTGGGAGAAATGCAGGTTAAAATGCATACAACTACACTGAAAAGTGCTGAAAAGCCTGGGTCAGGATTTACAGGACATCTTAAACAATGTAGATTTTGGAAAACATCTACAAATGCTTCCTTATTATGCCTTAATTTCTTAATTTGTCATTACATATGGATAAATATATTCTTTATCTGTTGTATTACAGGATTTCCTGGTAATTACTATTCATCAGACTGCTAACGCTACAAATGATCAAACTTGTCTTGACGCATTAAGTGGACTTACCCATATCAGCTAGGGTTTTCTCCTTCTGTAGAGTTAAAGCCAAAAGTGCATGAAAAACAGGTACAGGTGAGTAAAGCACATCATAGCAGAGACCTACCAGCAGTAAACATGTTAAATGCAACACTTACATTGTCCTTTTTGATTTTTTTTATGTAAGTGGAATAAGTGGCAATGTCTTATTGCCAGTGGTCTCTCTTCACCTCTCTGCCCTTTCGAGCAACATCATGAAATCATGTTTAATACCCACCTTGCATTTTTTTGTGACGAAATACAAACGAACATTTGTACTTCGTCCTGTGTAGTGAGAATGCAGGAAGAAAGCAAAACAAGTGGAACTTGGCCATTATATTATCAATAACGCCATTTTCTCTCGTTGAAGGTGTAAACGAGTGGAAGTGAATAGATAGTGCAGATAACGGAAGTGCACTCTGCAAAGAAAAATGCACATTAGCACCGTGCACTGTGTTGTGTGAGCAGAACTACACGTTTCAGCACACCGACCGGCTGTCAGTTAGTCTCCGACTCGGACGCTCCGTGCACGGCTCACAAGGAGTTTCGTACCTTCTGTACAGAATCTTGAGGTATTTTCATTAGATTTCCATTACTGCTATGTAGGTTCCAGTGGGAAATAAACTTTTCAACAGACAGGCAATGAGATTTCTAAGCAAGATCTAGGCATGAGATTAAAAAAAACAAAAACATCCCATCAAGTCTTCATAGACTACATACAAGAAAGATAACATCAGCCGGAATCAGCCAAACAGCTTCCTCCAGTGAAAGCAGGTGGTTCTTGGCCAAGTCTAGTGACAAAGCACCAGAATCTGGCTTACAAGTAAATGCAGGAAACAGAAGTAGAAAAAAATGATTTCCCAAACAGATCACAACAAGTCAGCAGTTGGTGCCGAATCAAACCGCCGTTACGGACAACAGACAGGGTCTGTAAATGCTCATCACAGCTGTGGTCTCCTTCACAGCATTACCATTTCGTGGATTTTTTTCCCCTTTAACGACAGCTCTCCAGACCCCCAGAACAGGGTGTGGCTCCAGCAACAGAAGACATGGCTGAACTTAAACTTGGCAGTGCTCGTAAGGCGTGTGTAAAGCAGGCTGACCAGGAGGAACTGCAGGGACAAAACTTGGACACAAAATGTAGCAAGTCTTCCCATGTAAGACAAATAACTGGCAAACGAGTCGACACATCAAGGGAATCAAGTTCATAGAGCAGCCTGACTGAAGCGTCCTGCGGCACTGATCACCACAACACCGTGAAGGAGACACGTCTGTAGGCTTTACACACACCGGCATCGTTGAGGATCCAGCCACCTACACCCGATTCGTTTAAAACTGTGACGGTAGTGGAGAAATCCAAAGACTGAGCAAAACAAATGATGTGATCTTGCCAAAGATTAGGAAATGTATGGAATTTCTAAAGGCTAGATGACTCGATTACTGAAAGAAGAAATATATTAGTAATGGAAAGTCATAGCACACAGGGTTATATCACAGCTTGGCATATAATGAAACAATGGCAGAGTTTATCCAGATCCATCTCCCCACCACTATCCCCCTTTCTCACTCTCTGCATATTCATATGTATCACTCCATCAGTCTCTCTGTCCTGCATTTGTCTATTTCTCAATCCATCCATCTCTCTCAGGCTCTAGCTAGAGCTACATCTCCAGCTCTCTCTCCCTGTCTGTACAGACATATGTCCAGAAAGGAATGAGAATGAAATTCCTCCTCTCTGTAGGGCTTACGCATAGGGCATAGGGATGGTAATTCAAGGTCAGTTAGAATGGGATCTCAGATAAACAGCACAACCCGTTTCAGTTGCATTCTGGCCTTCGTGGTGCCCAGACATTTGTTTTTGGAAAACCCTAACAAAATGCTTTGTCACAAACATGTTTCTAGCAAATGTTACATGTGGAGATGAATCATGGGTGTTCGAGTACGATCCTGAGACAAAACGACAAAGTGCTAAATGGCACACGACATCACCTCACCCAGAGAAAGCCTGCACGAGCAAATCAAAAATGGTCACCACCCATTATCTTTTTTTTATTCTCAAGGTATCATCCATAAAGAATTTGTACCAGAAGACCAAGAAAGAACATCCACAGAGCCACGAGACTCTGAACGCGCTCACGGCTGACGAATTTGAGCACCGATACAAACATCGGCAGAGGCATTGGGAGCGTTATTATGTCTATGTTCACATGGATCATATTTTGAAGATGATCATATTCAATCAATCATTCCTTTCTGGACAGACCTTGTGTATATATACACACACACCTATTTATATCTCCATCTTTATTTTACTATATATTTCTAGCCATTTATCTCCATCTACACCCTTCTTTCTCTCAATCTAACACTATTTCCATCTACTGCTGTGCTTTATTTCAGTTGATGTCACAGTTTGTGATTAATTGCAGTGTAAATCATTCAGCTTGTACAGTACATACCTTCAGATGCTGTAAAGTGGTCAGGTGGATCTTATAGTTAGTATCCCCTCTTATTCTTTTGTCACAGGTCTGTAAAACAAGATATTATGTTCAGAATCAATATAGCAATATTTATTTTCAGTTTTTCGCCAGGACACACACACACACACACACGTTACACGGCTACATCAGACAACCCCACCCAACCTGTGCATTTACCTGTATCTAGAATAAAAACAACTCTTTTAGTCTTTATTACACAGCCCCCGTGTCGTTTAGCTCACTGTCTGCATCTCAACGCGCTGAACTCACCCTGCAGTTGATAAAGTCTTCGGCTTCTCCGTCGTCGTAAACCGTCAGTAGGTCGGCCATTGCTAACCCGCTTGTTGTGGTTCAGCTAACTAAAGATATCCTGGACTGACAAAGCTAACAAAAAATGCCAACAATTCATCAACGTTAGTGATCTATTATTCTATAAGTGATAACTTATTTTACCACAGTTTAGTTCGATATCGTTACACAGAAATGTAAAGAATTAGCTGCTCTATAGCTCACAGCCTTGACGAGGCTAGCACGCTAACTTCCGGGAAGCTATGCAAAAACAGACTGCGCTGGGATTATAGATTTATTGAAACGGTATGAACCTGAAAACTAAACTCAGTATCTTCCAAACGCCTTACTCTTCAATCCACCGGGGTGTCAACACACGTCTTTCCTGCTACTGAACCGCCTTTGTTTCTTTTCACAACAAAATAAAAGCCTTGTGCAGACCGGAAGTGCGCTAAACGCCTGCAGCCTCTGCAAAATACCCAGAATCCCAAGCGCGCGTCAGTAATACAGAAGCCGAGCAGCTGCAGTCTAACAGGCGAGTGATGAATCCCAGTGGTTAGACACTACTGTCAAAAGTATAGACACTATTGTCAAAAGTATAGACACTGTTGTCAAAAGTATAGACACTATTGTCAAAAGTATAGACACTGTTGTCAAAAGTATAGACACTACTGTCAAAAGTATAGACACTACTGTCAAAAGTATAGACACTATTGTCAAAAGTATAGACACTACTGTCAAAAGTATAGACACTATTGTCAAAAGTATAGACACTACTGTCAAAAGTATAG
>JAOTRJ010000031.1:9499646-9510064 GCA_028564905.1 Leptodoras praelongus | reverse complement strand
AAACACAAGATAAACCAAACTATATTTAAGATATTTTTTACTCGCTAACATGACATGTTGCAGTGTAGGTGCATTCACATCCTCCTGTTTACTTCTAAAACATGAAGGGAAAGGTCACTTTGTGCTTGAGTGCTGTGGGAAAGGGCAGCTCTTACCCTGTGATCCTCACGGAGTGTGTGCCGTGCTTGCGATACTGTGCTGCTTTGTGTACATTCACGCCGGTGTGTCGGTAGATTCCACTCTTGTACACAAAGAAATCCTCGTGCACCTCCAGGATGGCTAAAATGGAAAATAAGACGGCACACACCCATTACATAAAGCACGGCCATGTCAGGGTTTGTTCTTATAGAATAGCTTTTCAATGGGGAGTCTATTTATAGAGGTGTTTTGCTGATGTCACTCATCCACCTACGGCTGACCTTTGAGACTACAGCCAAAGTTCAGAACTGAGAACTTTCTTCAACTGATTGGACTTTGATATACACACTACTGCAAGAGATATAAAATACTAAAATGGTCTAAGCACTTTTGGCTATTCTGTCATTTTAATTTGGACAATTAATGTGCATAAATAATCTGGCTATTTTACATTAAGCCAGAGAAAGGAAAAATAGAGCAAAGAAAAGTGGTGATAATTCCCTCCTGTGTGAAAGTGTTTGGCACAGACTCAAAGTACCTCTGCATTTTCATTACCGTATGGCGCTGAGTATCTGTGGTAATAAACCAGGGAATCAGGGCATTTCTGGAATACCAAATGCTAACTAGTGCAATGTACACCTCCACCTCAGCATTCTTACAATCCCACACCCCTATCACATACCTTGCACAGGACCATTATCCATGATCTCCATCATTATCTCTTTATCCTGCGAGTGAAAAAGAACAGAGTTCAACAAGCTGAACAGGGTAACAGGGTGCTTCACAGATAACGATGTTCCTGTGATTATTTTACGTTCACTGCTCATACCACATACCAATTTCTATTTATAATTTATTGATCAATGTTACATTTTAACCTGAATTTGAATTATAGTTGGAACGAAAATGAATCATCACTGTCTGACCAATCAGAATTGAGAATGATTAGATTAGCTCATGTAAAGTTATTTGATGATTGTGTTGTGTGCTTGGTGTCACATCTGAGTAACTCTTGGGAGTTTGGGTGCCTTAGAATTGGCATATATAGGATGGAAGTTAGCAAAACTGAAGGTGCTGCTTTTAATGACCATTCATTTCTATGTGAGTTGGTTAATCTCAGTACATTGAGCTATTACTGCTATACCCACTAAACTAAGCAGCTGAGGTAGATTAATGTGTGATATGTGATAGGGAGTGTGTTCTGGGTGTACTGGTTGTGAGGCTGTTGCATGCTCTGGGAGTGTGTTTTCTTACACTTGTGGAGAGTTTGTAAGGCGGGGTGGACTGATAGATTTCGTTGTGGTAACTGTAGACGTTGGGACAGCGGGCCGTGGCCTGTCTCTTCCCTCGGCCCACTGAGCGACTCTGCATCATACAGCGTCCCACTTCAGCGGGGGTCTGCTGAGGTGGATTAAATGGATAACACTCCTCTGTCACAACCCTGAAATGGGATTAGATTGTGAAGCAACAAGCAAACACACAAGATACTGCAGATGAAACATATTCCCAACCCTGGATAACTTAAAAACAATTTTTTTTTGCAAACAGACTTTACCCTCTTCTCCTCAGGTACCACCACGCGCCGTCGATGCGTCCTCCGGCACAGCCGCCTTGGTTACGTGTGTCACAGGAAATCAGATGCTGCGGTGACAGTTGAGGGGTCATGTGTCCCATGGACTGAATGGAGATTCGATCTGATGCTACAGCTGAGGAGATAGGGAGAACAGTGAAGTAAAGGAAAGCTTATAAGGTTGTGTTAATATGTGGATATACAGTTATATATATTAGTATAACTCATCCTGTAACTCACCTGCTGTGGAGAAGGCCCATGAGGCAGCACAGTTGCCCTGGTCCAGCGGCTCGTGGATTTTTCCTGGCCACTTCTCAGCAGCATTGAAATAACTGGGTAGGTGTTTGTTATTATCCATGTTCATCTAAAGAATGTGCATTAATGAGCTGTCAGCAAACGTCATAAAATTCAGTGCAATGCACCTTATACATTAAATCTTTAATGAGACTACAGTAGTCGCTGCAATGATTTGTAATAACAGATGCTGTTTTCATAATGAGAATAAATTGTTCCTGTTGTTTAATGCCCTTTCTTTGTGAAGCTGCCATGTCAAGCAATTTATAACTGCCAGAACCTGGCATGGGGTCCAGATGTAACTACATACTTTTTCTATTAGTTTCACTGCACGGCCTGAATAATTCATTGAAGTCTTTGAATAATATGATTTAAGGTGAATAAAAGCACATGAGAAAGAATTCTTGCAGCCAGATTTTCAATATATATAAAAACATTTACCAGAGCAATGATAAGGAGGGAAGTCAAAAATAAAGGTATGATCTACAGTAAGCATAGACCTAACTGGATGTGAGAAGACCGTGGTCTGGACCGAGGTCAATTCAGAAGGGTTTTTTTGCAAGTATTTACAGGATTTTACAATAACCACAAGGTGCTTGGTGCCGCTCGTGTATTTTAGTTCAAACTAGAAAAGTTTACATGCACACTTTCTTATTAGTTACTTCAAATAATTCATCTTTTTTCCTAGAAAGCTCATTTGGTTATGTTTGTTCAACAAAATTCTTTTGTAAAAATATTGCTGTATAATATAAAAAACACCTCAGTTCTATCATTTACAATAATGACATGAAATAAACAACTTATTCATGGTAAGATCTCTGAGATATTATTCATTAATAGGAAATTTGTTTACTGTTACAGTAAATGTCAGAGAGACAGAGAGGAAATAGTGACAAATCGAAATAATTCAATTCGTGCAATTCAGCAAAATAAATAAAAAACAAATCATTCTTGCAAAGAATTTGTTCTACTATGTGCTTATTGAATATGAAGTCTGTGTCATTATTAAGAAATTATGAAAGCAAGCATGTCATAAACAACTCTGAGGTATTGTGAAATCAACAGGCGACTGAACAAATGATTTAACTCAATCAAATACGTTTTATCTGGAGTCAGAGTTAGTTGTTTAATAGAAGAATGAAAGGATAAGAGGAATGGCGGATTCTCTGCTGTGTCTGTCACACTTTCGCTGGCCAGCTGTGGGCAAATATAAGCTGATGTGTTACGTTGTCCTGTGACTCAGCAGGGTGGCTGAGCGATATCTCAGAGGAAGCATGTGTTAGCTTTCACTTTCCCTGCGTGTTAGCTGCTGCGTGATTGGGGAGAGGGTGAGAACTGGCGGAAGACCAAACTGATTAGAATAGAGGAAAAAATTGAATTTAAATACTAGCAATTGATATAGTGTACATTCGGCATTCTGATATATTAACTAAAAAACATGTCTGGAATGTGGGCAGTACACGGGTACAGTTGGTAGCGTTCTCACCTCACAGCAGTCCACAGACATGGAAGTCAGGAGATACTATTGCAGATTGGAGATACTAAAATTGTCTATTGGTGTGAATGTGTGTCTGCCCTGTGATGGACTGGGAAACTGGCAAGCCTTTCACCCAGTGAGCATTGGGATAGGCTCCAACACCCCACGCGACCCAGTAGTAGGCTAAGTAGCTTAGATAATGAATGAATGAGTCATAGCTTACCCCTCAAACAAGCTTAAATGCTTTAGTACAAATTTTAGTCCTATGTGACCCTTACCCAGTAGGATAAACAACTTAGAAAATGAGTGAGTGAATGACGTTTCTGCAACGTGGACTTCAGTGAAACTTTGATCCTGGATATGGCCCTGAGAGTAAGAATCAGAGCTCTAACATGATCTCTTACACAAACATCAGCAGTGTACCACTAAATCTCAGCTTTTTAAAGTTGTTCCAAAATCCATGTAAACTTTATTATAGTGTCAGTATCCTAAACCATGACAGTCGTGTTATCTGCTTATTTATCATTGTGTGAATATTTGCATTAAAAAAATGAAATCCGTCTGATTAATGAGTTGACGCTCTCGTTTTTTTGAGTGGGTAGCATTAATTATTAATGTTATGTAAAGTTGTCCTAACCTGAAATTATTTCAGTCATGTCACTGAGTAACTAAATAAAATTCTTCCATATGAAGTGTCTGTGGAGATAGCTTTGGAAATTGCTGGACTTTGCAACTCTTCTTGGAAAATGCAGAGTCATGCATTCCTCCGTTCCTTTTGTTAACATCTTAATGGTTCTACCGGATACTTATTATAACCTCTGGAATGCATCGCAGTTCAAAGTCCAGTTGCAGAAAGGTTTCATTCGTGTTGAGGGTAAAGATGTGAAAACGATGTGCTTTTCCTCAGGAGTGTGTTAAAGCGTGCGCAGTGTGATCCAGTGCTGATCCAGAGTGTGTGCACGGAGCAGATAGACAGCGTTATAAATGGATGTCTGTAGAAACATGATGCAGGTGAAGACATGTTGAAGGAGAGGGGTGGGAAATGTTTTGTAGTGTCTGGCTATGCGATTGTGCTTTTCTCTCTCATCTTGTTCCAATTCATTTCCCCTGTCGTCTGGAGTATTCTCTCTCATGCTTGTTTATGGGGAATGTACAGGTTGCCCTAGCAGGAGACTGAAGGCCTCACTGAGTGTGATCAAAACAGCCAGAGGCAGGATGAGGGAGTACCCAACCAACCATACCATTAAAGCTCTCTTACATTCTCGAGCAGATGGGATAAGTCACTAAAGCAGACATCTCGCAGAGATCTAACAAATGCGGAAATCACGGACGCTGTTTTTACATGAATGGTTTCCACTGAGCACGCTACATTACTCTAATTACTGTGGGTAATGGCTTAACCTGATGTGCCCGAGGCTAGACAGGCATTTCAATGAGTCATGACTTTAAATTTATTTAATTTTACACACTTTTCTTCCAGTTTATTTACCCCCAAGAGCTGTTGTTTTTCTACGAAATGGGAAGGATTGAGAAGCTGAAAGCTAACACATGCTTTCTCTGATAAAAAACCACCCTACAACATCTTTTAAAACTGCTGCTCATGGAACATCTTAGCACTAACTGTGCTGTACATGAGCGAAGACATGCCAGTGTTTGGAGAACGGAGGATGATTGGAGTGAGTTGGCCAGTTATGTTCTCTTGGAGCAGCAACCATTGAAGGTCTTGTCAGGAATGAAATTGTAATCTCTTGAATATGGACGAAATCTTTAAAGCACTTTAAAGCAGACTAATTTTATTAAGTACTCAGGGAAAATCACGTTTTCTGCCATACTGAATGCAATATGAATCATAAACCAGCTAGAAGCTGGAAACATCATTGAGCAATAGTGAGTGAGAATTTATCTTTTTTTTGACAATTTGATGTTATTTTTGGGTTTCTTTTTTTTTGGATACCTGAAAATAGTTACTTTCTTTTAAGAACACTATGCAGTATATCTGAATATCCCAAAAGGTAGGATATGCTCATTTGAGAAGCGCTGACATGGACCAGTGAACCAGTAAATTGTACATGGAATACCAGTGAAGGCTTTAATTTTTCAATCCACTGGTGCTCCATGTACAATTTAATCTTCCTTTTTTTAATGGCTTGCTCCCATTCTTGGGCTCACCATGTCTTAATCTGGTGCAGGTTTTTAAGCCGGATGCCCTTCCTGATACAAACCTTGCAGACCAGCTCTGTGTGTGCATTGCACCCTGCAGTGGCAACGGGGGCAGCCCTGATGTCAGGGCTCAATCCCCTGAAATTCCGATCAACAACCCAGAGTCCTAACATACTGGGATACCACTGCCCCTGGTACTCCATGTACAATGCAAATAATAAAGAATGTAAAGATGTCATCAGTTGTATTAAAAGATGAATCAGTTCTGATCCCATTGATCACTGAGAACAGTTCCCATGGGAAACTATCTGAGCTCTGGACTACCACAGTTTCTATACCACTCACCTGAATCTCGTTCATGCTCATGATGTTGCGAGAAGGCCGCTTAGTGCCCAGACGGTAGCGCAAACCCTCATCCAGAGTCATACCCCAGAACTGACTGTAGTTAGCAGCCTTCCAGCTAAAGCAGAAAAGACAGAAGTGATCTTATTAAGTAAGATCAGTGGAAGGACAGTTTTTGGACATGTGAACTCATGAATGTGTGTGGCATTAGTGAAGTTAGATGAAAGGTGGATTCTCAGAGGGTCAGTGAGTGCATGGCTCTTACCCATAGTTTCCTCGGTTCACTGCCTGGATCATGTCTTGTTCTATCAGGCAGGCATACTGCTCACAGACCCACTGGCCACTCGCACTACATGTACTGAAAAGAGAGAAACCGGACATGGTTATCTTACAGTCTGTTCAATTTATTCATTTCTGGAAACACACAGTAGATAAAGGCTCATAGAAATAGAAAGAGTAGAAAACTAAATACTTGGTGGAATTCCCCTGATAGAGACAAATCAAGGGGCAAGAAGAGAGGGAGGAGAAGGGGCTGAGCGATGGCTAAGCCTGAAATGGTAAACCTTTTATGGCTGTAGTGCTTGAATAAATCCCCATTTTTAGGTAGTGTGTGTGAGAGATGAGGGCAGCACACTCGAGTGTGGAACCTGAAGGAGCTTTTGAATGTGACGAGGAGTATTTCACATCATCCGGAATTGTAATCAGTCATGAGGGAATTTCTCTCCGGAGAGAAAATTGTTTCCAAAACATCTAATGGTTCTGAACTTTAATAACTCTGAATGTTATTAAAGTCTAAAATATTACACCGACAAGTACATTTACAGTCATGGAACTAGAAAAATGTTTATTCAGAAGTCACTCCCCTGTTAAGGCTGTATAAGCCATACATGACTGTACACAATCAAAAGAATGTGGAAAGAAAACTGGCCACTTCCAGGAATGTTTGCTAAATTTGATTTGGGGGAAGCACACAGGATCCTGACCCCTTTACATGTTGGCTGAAAAAGTAGGTCCCTGGTGCCAATGTCTGCAGAGGCAAATTCACACAATAACATGCAAAGCAGTTGGTCTTTAGAGGCATCAGGTGGCCTTGTTTCAATAACAAATGTCACATTCCTCGTCAGTTCACCACAACTGTTCAGTTCAGGATCCTGACCCGTGTGTGGAGCTCAGTGTGTGCATTTGCTTTGCTACACTATTGTGAACATTCCACTGACATTACTATTAAAGCTATACATACACCTAAATCCCAAACCTTTTCACTCTTTTACTTTGAATTGCAATTTTTGTGATTTTCCTCATGGAGTACAGCTAAATGTTCAAAACTATCAGATATTCCTGTCCTTGTGGGAACAAGATGTAAAAACATGTCCACACACACACACCGAGTTCAGATGTAATTACAGTATAAATAGTACACAGAGCTTTTGCAGGGTCTGTATTATGGGAGCGTGTGAGAATAAGGGAAAGGAATTCTGATTATGATCATAGACTAAGACTGATCTCAACTATTCTTAGAGCCATGTGACTTTGCACTTTAGCTTGTATAAGTAAATCTAGTTGAAAGTACAAGAGGTCTTGTATGCACTAATCCTCTCTGAAAGCAGTCTGAGCTCCCTGGTTATCTTCAAAATCAATCTGACTTCACGTTTTGCACTGTATTTGTAAAATGTGTACCATGTTTCAATCTATCACAGATTTATGTTTAATTATTTGATTTTCTTATTTTATTTGAACATATTTGCAAGTTCTGTGTATTAGAGGGGATTCTGTCATCTTTCTGTCTGATAACAGTGGAATCACCCAGGTCTATAATTATGTTGTTATGTAAGGTGTATAAAGGTTGCCAGTACAGAAAAAAATCCTTCAGTTGAGAAATTTAATATGGCAGGAAAACATTATATTGGGAAATAAAAACAAATGATAGATTATAGAATTATTAAGTGAACATACATAAATGAGCATAAGAAATATTTTTCTCTCTCCTGCACATCCACAAGCATGTTAAAGTCCATCAATCACAGGACTGTAGATTTTAGGCAGTTCTCATGTTTCAGAAATGATTCACATTTAGTGAAGGTGTTTTATGACTAATGCAGCAGTGTTGGCAGTCATATAGCTTTTGTCAAAGTTTTTCTTCTTCTTCTTCCATTGTTTTTTTCTTCATTTATTTAACAATGATATCTTAGACCTCACCAGTCCACATGACACTTGGTATGGTTGTAGCCCCATATGTCTGATGTCTGCGGGAACATGAGAATTAGGTCCTTAGGTTTGTGTTGCCCTTGTATAAATTATGAACGTTTTATGGCCTGTAGGAGGCACATTACCCTAGCTCATAGCGATTCGATTTTGTGAAATTTTGTTCAAGTGGATTGCTGCAACTGACACGTGTTAATATCTCAAGAACTACTTAAGCAACAGCATCTGGCATGCTTATTTTAATTTCTCTCACTTTATGCAGGAGTTTCACACCTCCTGCCCATGTTTTCAGGGGGTTTCCTCCAAGTTCCGTGGTTTACTCCCACCTCCCAAAACCATGCAGTAGGTGGATTTGCTCTGCTGTGGATTTGTACCTGGCATCCAGGCCTTGGGGGAAACTGGCTCTGAATCCATCATTACCCTGACCAGCATATTTTCAGATGCCATTGATTTACTTAAGATCCCATGCACTTTCAGTGTATAATGTATAAACACACATTCACTAGATTTTCATATGAGCTAATCTTATTTACATAATCACATGCAAAAACACATGCAATTCTTCCATGAGGGTAGTGAGGGCAAGACTCAGGGGGCAGAGAGCATCCTGACCTGCAGTAAATCTGCTCTAGAATGCGACCTATAAAAACAGTCAACAGGACACATTAATTTAGTATTTTATATTTTTGTATGAAGTGGTATATCAAAACAACATAATGAGTGGTTTAAAAATAAAGGGTCTCATGACGAGCAAGACGTTAATGAGAAAGAGTGAGGAGTGGAGCGAGAGGGAGGGTGTACATGTATGAGATAAGAACAGAGGAGGAGTGACTCGGGCCAGCTGGATAAGGATAAGAACAGCCGGACGTCCTGATCTCCACCCAGAGCTTCAGCCTGTGTACAGGACTGCTGGCCAGAAAGGATGTGTGTGAGCACGAACAATGCAGGGGAGAGTTTACATCAGTTCTGCTTTAACTATGACTTTAATATGTTATGCTTGTGAGTACTGCATGTCTAAATATGATTTTGTTTAGGCTAAAGGCAGAGATATGAATTAAGCCTTAATACTTGTTTTTTCCTTTTCCACCCTCATTACCCCAAATTTAGTTGTTGCTGATTTGACTTTTTCCCCACATACTGTTTTCACATTATAGACCAGTGGGTATTTTACTCTTTAAATAGTTTGTCTTGTGGGTCTGTGGGATTTTTATTATTTATATTATCTTGGGGCAGCATAGTGGCACAGTGAGTAGCACTGTTGCCTTGCAATGAGAAAGGCCAGGGTTCAATTTGCCCAGCCAGGCAGCCAGGGTACCTTCTGTGTGAAGTTTGCATGTTCTCTCCATGTCTGCATGGGTTTCCTCTGCAAGCTCCAGTTTATTTCCACAGTCCAAAGACATGCAGTCAGATTGCCCCTACATTGCCCTTTGTTGTGAATGTGTGTGTATGCCCTGCAATGCACTGGTGACCTGTCCAACGTGCTTTCCTGTCTTAAGCCCAGTGTGCACTGGGATAGGCTCCAGCACCCCTCATGACTCATCAGCAGGATAAGTGGCTTAGATAATGAATGAATGAATGAATGAATAATTAAATCATAGCTTGAATAAGTTAATCAGTTATCCTCAAATAAGCTCACCACATTTTTAGTACAATGTTTGTAATAATGTGGTGGTATTAATTTATTAAATTTATTAAAGTTGATGCCCTGCTTTATGGACTGTGTTACCAAACTCAGTCATCTACGGTATAAAGTGAATGTAAAATTTGTCTATGTAAATGTTACATAATTGATCAGTGAGTTATGGGGGTTAAGGGAAGGCTATGATGACTTAGAGCACTAAATGCCTTTAATCGACTCTTTTTCTCCCATTTACAATAACAGTTACAAGTCTGGACACAACTTTTCTTCATTTTTTTAAACTATTAACTAAATGAAAACTATTTGTTTGGGAAAGAAATTGTAAGGGGTCATGCTGTGCCACGGTCTGACACTAGGTGGCCACAGCAGTGTAGTTCTCCTGCTAGAGGAGAACTCCAGCTCCCAGCAGACACCGGGGCAATTTGGCACGATGAGAGACACCTGTTTCTTGGCTTATTTAAAGAGCTACTTGGCCCAGCGCTCTTGTCGCTCCTTCTGACCATTTTTCCGGTAATGTAGCGCTCTGGCGTGAGGTATCGGTCTCTCTTTTGTAGAGGAGAGATCACGGGGTAGGACTTCGGTCCGAGGTAATCTAG
>JAOTRJ010000031.1:9488748-9499546 GCA_028564905.1 Leptodoras praelongus | reverse complement strand
ACTTTGGTACAGGTGAGATCAGCGGTAGGGTTTAGAGTCTAGGGTCATCTGTTAGGGATTCTTTCCTCTCTTGTCCTGAATACTAATCTGAGCACTGCGCTCTCTGCTGCCGGCAGCGTCTTTTCTTTCAAACGCTTCGGCGTCTAATGAATGATTGCACTTTCGTGCAGGTGAGATCAGAGGGTGGGGCTTAACACCTGAGGAAATCTGTTGGGATTCCTTTCGTTGCTCTAAACCAGAGCTCGGCTCTCTGCTGCTTCGGCGGTGTGATCCTCGTTAAACGCTACGGAGTCAATTTAAATGTATCTGCGTGTTGCTGGCGCTCTCTGCGCCTTCTCAGATTCGCCTATAAGAGGCGCGACAGTTGGTATTTATTCACGCAACTTCATTCATTCATTCTCCCCTAACATACTTTTGACTTAATCTTTTTCTGCCACCTGGGATTTACTGGTATTTTGGATGTGCGTGCTCCAGTCTCATTACTTAAACTCCCATCTCTGAACTCGGACATCTCTGAATGAGTTGTCAAGCAGATGGACAGTAGTGATGTATGAACTATTTGACATGACAGTACAGTAGATTATCTACATGACAGTAGTGCATGGACACACTCAAAACCCAGACAGATGTTGAAATCTGCTGCAAGTGCATGCTTGTTTGTGGAAACATGACTCATGGCACTTGGGTGCCAGAGAGATTTAACACAAGTAAGGAATCCTTCTAGCACGTTCTCTGCCCAGTAACCGTTTTCCTCATGACTTAGCACACCTTAAATCACACATGAAAAAAGAACCTCAGCAAAATACAATTGAGTGCTTGTAAATGGTCACGAACCCATTCGCAATAATTTAAGTCTAACAAGTCTAATTATGCTAGATATCCTGTGCACTACAGGACAGTATGTCAGTAATGAGAATACCATTTACTTGAGTAGCACCTTGTTTATACTGAGGGACACTCATGAGAATAAAAAGAACCAAAAAAGAAAAAGGTGTGAAAGCATAGAGAGGAGGGAGTGGGGGACTTTTACCTGACTCTTAAAGGACAAAGAGGTGCAGTCATGGAAATATTGCGTAACAGTATTCAAAAGTTTGTTTTAGGGACCAGTTGCAGACTGGTAAAGGAGATCTTGACAAAACAAGCACTATAAATAAATCCTTTCTCATTAGCATGGCAGTGTTGGAAAAGAAAATGGAGAGGAAAGTAAACATACAGTGCTGGGGCATGTCATAACTGTTGTAAATGGAAGATTATTATTATTATTATTTTATTTTATTTTTTTTAAATAAGAAATTACAGTCAGATAGAAGACGAATCAGATGGAGATAGCTGAGAAATGTGTATCACTAAGTTTGTGGTTTTGGAATAAATCCTATAAAGTACCCAGCAATGTACAGAACAATGTGCACAGCTTCACAGCTTGTGTTATTAGAGCTCAGAGCATGCACTATGTTGCCTGGAGAACAACGAAGTGTGTGTGTGTGTGTGTGTGTGTGTGTGTGTGCGTGCACGGACCATGGTTTTATATCTTTATGGGACCAAATGTTCCCACAAGGATAGACTTTAACAAAAAAATGCCCAGAACAATGTCCTCAGATGTATAGCAATACAACCTGTGTGTATGTGTTAGGATTACGGTCAGGACTATTTAAAGCACTAATTACCTGCATAATAATTATTTCAATGGAAAGTACTCCCGAGTGTGTGAGGTTTAGTCTTACCATAAATTGCAGTTCTCTTTGTAAGTTGCACCTGAGTGGAACCTGTTGCCATTTCTCTCACAAATACCTGTAACAAATACATTTACAGTGAATCGTGATTTTTCAGCAAAAGAGAACAAAAAGCCACACAGCTTTATTCTTTCTCTCGGAGTGTCATTTCTACAGGGCTAACGAGGTTATGAGGAACACTTCTCCTGGTGTGTTTTAAAGGTTAAAATGTGCTCAGAGCCTCAGTAATTTGGCACAAAAATGTTGGCACTGGCTTTGCTCTGCTTTCCCATAGTGCCAGCTCCCTACATGCCATAACCAGCTAAATGAGCGCTCCCTGGCCTGCCTGGCTGCAAGTAAGCGGCAATGTGTCATGTCCACACACTACACTTGCACTCCCTCCTGCCCACTTCTCGATATGCTGTAATGAACACTCTACAGTCTGCACTCCTCAGTCTGTAGCACTTAACATTTCAAAGTGCAGTCAGTCAGGTTTGGAGCAGAACCATATTTCTTAAACGTTCTCAAACTTCTGAAAGCTATAAATAAAGTATGTTTTCTAATGAGAAACTCCAGCTTCTGTGGCGGTCCAAGCACCAAAATAGGAGGGAAAAAACAACTGTGGACCACCAACATCTACTCACTCAGCCTAAGGAGGCATCTTTACAAGCTCAGCCTCTTTACAAGCACCGCCTCTTGCACTAGTGTTCAGCGGGTGTATTTTAGAGGCACTGAATGGATGTTCTGGGTATATGTCTGAATTTTGAGTTTTGCCATCACTTCAACTGAATTCAGTTGTAATTAGTGTGTTTTTAACAGAACAGTTTCACAAAGGATCTTTACAGAAATCTGGATGTATATGTAGATAGCCCTATTTAGCCCTATTGCTTTACCCTGCAATTATCCAATGACCACACACAGTCAAACATTCTACAGCATGTTATTCTTCAGTAGAAGCCAAAACAAATAGAGATGCATTAATACATAATGGTCCAGGAACCCTCCAGGTATATTAAGGCAGGGCTGTTGCTATGCACATTGTCATTAGTGCTAGTATTGCTATGGCAACACTACTTTTTAATTTAAGCATTATCAGGCAATACGTCTTTTTTCCAGCTGGCAAAGAATCAGTTTACTTGGTGAATAATGTGCAAAGAACATGGCCAGGGGTGTAATTTTTGTATTTTTTATTACCCCCCCCCCCCCCCCGTTTATATTTGGCCACAACATGAAAACATCAGATGAAACTGCAAGTGAAAAGACTGCTACTATACGGCTGTAAAAAATTTCAACATGGACAAAAATCAGTTTAGAGGCTCTCAGAATTCTTACCTTTTTAAATCTAGCTTTCAGCTATAGATGTATAGATAAAGGTTGTGCCTAACGAATGATTAATTGATGGTGATTGTTCTTTAAGGGATCATTAGGATAGACTGGGTCTTGTGTCCGTTAGCTGAGTCATTAGACGAGCTGTAGCCGAGTCACAGTCCTGTGCTGAGCACATGTTACGTCTGTGTGTGTGGTGTAAATCTCGGGGCCAAAGGTCGTATCACGCCTGTGGATGTGATTGTCCCTCCTTCAGCAAACATTCCTGCTCTGATCTCTTTTGGCCCTTTCCTGCTGCTTGTCTGCACCTCGGATCACTCCCTCTGCATTACATGCATTCTTTCTGACCTCCATTCATCGCTCCCTTGTGTGTCCCTCTCTCTTAATAAGAAGCCCACTGTTCTCATTATTCTCAGGTAACACCCGGCAGTTTTTACACCTCGCACCCAGAACTCTACTAGAAGCAAGGCCATGCAGGAAAATGCACTTACTATAATGGAGATATTACCTTGTGTGCTTCTGGTTTACTCACAGTTTTTAAGATAAAGTGAGTAAGATCTTAGTTTCCATCAAATATAATCTGATGCCAAGTGTGTGAGAAGATCTTTAATGTCTTATCATAGTGTAAGCTTGGGTGATTCCATGATTTGTCACTGAGGTAAATTGTCTTCATGCCACTAAGGCTAGTTAAAACTTTTTTTTTAATTTTTTTATATTTTATCAAAAAGAGTGAGAAAATATGGTTAAGTGGTCAAATGCATTAGATGTAAAAAAAATTCCAAGGATCAAATGGCAGCTTGTACATGGACTCGCCTATTTAAGGGTATGGCTCGACTAGAGTGTCATTATTGCTTCACTGACCTCTGGGAGGAGGCTGGATTCCCAGACAGTGGCCCCAGAAATCTGGGCAGCAGTCGCTCACTGTGCGGTTGCAAAACAGGTCACAGTAGCAGATGGTATCCAGGTAAGGCATGGTGCACTCATCATTCCTGCCCTCACAGCATCCTCCTCTTCTCTGACAGTATGAGCCGAATGGGTCCCGGATACCCTGAGCATGCAGCGGGCTGGCCAGTTCCCTCCTGCTGCGGGACCGGATCCTCTCCGTTGTGCCGCTGTCCACCATTAGGAGAAGCACCACACTGACCACCACAACCGGCTTCATTATCTTCATCATCATTAATCACCTGCAAAGGATATCATTAAACATGTCCATTTACAGTCATATTGGATAATAAAATTTAATATGAACCATCATTCTCCATCTCATTGCACCCAAGCACATATATTTGATGACAGAATGGAACATGGAGAAAGGATCAGCTGCTGCTCTGCAAACAGGACTTTGATCATATGACCATTACCTTCTGTCTGGCTGGTGACAGAAACCCAAACACAGAACCAATAATTCTTATAATATAAGCTAGGAATCCTTGAATATAAACATAATGAATAAACTCAAATTAATCATGTCCTGTTTTTATGAATGCTGTTGGTGTGTAGGCACACGCAGCTAAGTGAGAGTACAATGTCTTTAAATACTAAAAAAGGAAAACGACTCAATCAGTCTTTTCTAATTACAGACTATAAGTATCATTAAGTTCCCTTCCCACTGTGCACCATTAAGTTGCATTTTTAATTGTTTATGTAATCACTATCAACGTAATCTTTAAATAGTTAATGCTGCATCATTGACATGTAGTTATAAAAGACGATGCAGAGTAGACCTACTTACCCCAGTAAGCTATCATTCTTGCCATGTTCTTCATGGATAATTTAACTCTTAAATCTGATTGGTTAGAAGGTGTGGATTGATTTTCTATAACCGTATAGTGCTGGATACCAAGTGAATCACAGGTTTATATAAATGTGCTCTTTTTAATGTTACTGTTCCTACAGTAACGCCTCATACGGGGACCTCCACACAAATGGATTAAGAAACATTTTTTTGGAAGGAGTCTCCAGTGTCAGCATTTTGAAACGGTCTATGTTAAATACGTTTCTTTATGTTTTCTGGCACAAAACATTTTCACTTCAGAAGTTCTGTCTGGGAAGGACTGTTGAACACTTTCATAACTCTAAATGAAAGTCTTGATGCGTCAAGCTTTAAAAAATAAATATGTAATTGTTGGCCAATTGCTGTAGTCTAAAGCAAATAAACACTTCAGCACATGGTGTGATTATTACATACATAAATAATTACATACATATAGTTAATTGTCCAGAATGTTAAATTCTGAAGTAGAATAATAGAAAATAATGTTTTGTACTCATGTATTGTTTAATCCAGTTTTTTGCTGTTATATTTTTATGTGGCATTAAACTGGCTTATAGTGCAATAGGGTTGAAAGATCTGCTCTAGATTGATTACACTGTAAATTAACTGCAATAAAAAGCAAGTGGTTCAATGAAAAAATGAAAGTAATCATTAATCTAAATGAACATGGCTGTTGTGCAGGGGAGCGTGCTGTCAATATACAGCAGTCAACATAATGCAGTCTGATCTCATCATTGTACAAAAACTTCCTTCTCTAAAACACATTATAGGGTATCGGAACTATCTCGTTTCTCATCATTACGGTAGATGTGGGTATGTACAGGTGCTGCTCAGGTTTCAGGTATAACATGTCCATGCTTGATGGCTTTTATGGCCCCTCTGGGCCTCTCTGTGTATGGAGCATTGTGACGTCTTTGCTCAACCTTCGGTCATTTGTAGCACAACCTGTTGGCCCTCATGTTCGTTCCCAGCCCCAGACAGGGAACAATGGCTTAAGACCACACATGACTGCTTTTGAAGTGTTTGTTCTGGAGTCGGGTTGCAAAGACAAAGACACAGAGCTGGCTGCGAGTTACATAAATAGCTTCAATAATTTAATCTAAATCTAATCAGCTCAACACAATACCACATCTGCACTGAGAGGAGCCCCAGAAAAAGGCCACTGCTTTACAGTTTTCTGCATGACTGTGCCTTTACTCAGCCAGCACAGTCTCATGTACACTCATACACACAGTGGGTTAGTTGTGGCTCTCTGACCCGTTTTATTGACTTCCATGAAGCAGTGAGGCAGAAAAAACCTCGAGAGGGACTAAAAGAGGGTGAAGTCAGTATGTCATATTCACTGCTGTCAGCAACAGGGCAGCAGAAAAGGGTGGCATTTGACCCCAACGATAAAAACCAGAGTAACAGTGACAAACGTGGTTTGACCTCTGACCAAAGACAGTACATGGGCTGCTGAACATGTCAACAAGCAGAAAGACAAACTGTTCACCAGGGCCGCTGGGTGGTATGACAATATGGTATCAGTGGTGTGATAAACTTCCTCATAGCACGTATTTCATGCATTGAAATCATGATTAATACAAGCTCAGATAATAAGGATTATTAAAGATCCTTGAAAGTTTTTGTTTGTAACATTTAAAGACATGATTAGAGTTCTACACTGAACCTTATCAAGTTCCCTTAGACAGACAAAACATATATTCTTTCACAGCCAGGGTTCCAGTGTTAACCTTTTTGTTAATTTAAGAGTGTAATTTTAAGGTTCCACCCGTTTCCTTGGTTACTAACAGTAATGCCTAGCCTATTGGATGCTAAATGTATGTATATATTGTACTAGATGTTTTATTACTCCTCTGTCTCTGTGTTAAACTAAATATATTTTTGTAAATATTCAATTATACCCCATAGCTATTGAATTCTCTAATCTGATTGGTCAGAAGGCATTTGATATTTCATACCATATTACTAAACTTTGACATAAGCATACCAAAACATACACAAGGACTATAATGGTGTACAGCAGCTAGGTACAACTGGATCATTTGGAGCTTTGTAGAGTTTTGCACTACTGAAAAAACTGAACTATAGATCCTCATAAGATACTCTGGTTTATGTTTTGTGATCATAAAGCCATGCAACAGCATGTTAAAAAAAAAAAATCAAGCAAAACACTTTTACATACCCATGGACCATTAATCTAGAACATACTTTTATAAGAGTGTATATCTATTCTCATAAAACTGTCTGAGTGTACTATGTACAGCAGGCTGCATCTGTCCTTCACAAAAGTACTGTAGAGTGTCTGAAAGCACTCAGTGGTCAAAGCCCAGCTACTCCGAGCCCAAACTGAGCTATTGACCCATAAGCAAATCCTCTCCCATTCGAAGAAAGTGACAGATGGGCTACAAGATGCTGCTGATGAGATGAGGGTCTGCTTGAATCTCTCCTCATATCAGCTCCGCTTACTCCAGCACTTTCAGTTAAAGATCGACAAGTTCAAATATTCCTGTGGAAGCTTTATAGTGTTTTAAATAAACATTCCAAAGGCTTAAAAATCCTAAATGTATAATACTGTATGCTTTTAAGCACTCAGAAAGTAAAATTGCAGCTGAGGAGATTTCAGCAGAACAGGAAACTTCCTAAAGCTTCTCACTACTTCTGGAGTGTTCTACGCATGTAAGCACTGACACAACAGCGACCAATAAATGTCGGCTTATTGGCTCTTATACGAGTAATAAAACCTAAATTAAACAAGCCTTATCTGGCAATATCAAACATAAAACTTTAAGGGCATGTTAAATAGATGTACAGTAAAGATTCAACTCCTAATCCTATTTTTTTTTTTTTTTACTAAGTTATTCTTTGAATATTTCTCATTTTGTAACTTATTTCATGTATTTTTAAACTAAACATGAAACCCCACAGATGGTTCATCAGATACAAATTGATCATAATAAAAGTAAAAAATGCTGAAAGTATGTTTTCACTAGCATTGCAAATCATTTAGTGTCTATACATCCAGACTACACAATTACACTTTTCTTTCTTCATCTTTTTTTTGTTGTCTAAGAAATCAGAGCTCTGTTACACTGAATATTAAACATCTCACTAAGAGGAGTGTGGCTCTATAAACAAGCTAAAACGAAAGTTACATATTGAGCAATATTTGAAGAACTGAACAAATAAGTTGGAATGAAGAGAAATAAGATGAGTCTCTGATGTAAAGACATTTGTCGTGTTTAATTTCAACACACACATGACCGTAACTTCTCACTCTTAAGGTTAAGACTTAACACTGTACTTGTTAAACTGCCTACAGGTTTGGCCTGAGAGGGTCAGTCACCATCTGTATCTGCACACCTGTCTGTGGTCTGGTTAAGGGGAGGGACACACACACACATGAAAGTATGAAAAGAAAGGCTGTTCCTACCCACTGTATGAAATAAACATCCTCTTTGATGTTTAATTCCGGAAAGAAAAAAGATCAGACAAAGTTCGGAACAGATGAGTGTTTGTAGTTTCTCTCAGCTCTTTTTCCTCTTCTACTTTCAGTCCCCCTCAGCTGTCTCTCAAACTTAGTGCTGGACTTTATATATTGTGACAAGGTAGGAGGACCTCCTCCTTTCACTTACTCACTCCTAGTGTCTCATTATCCAACCTCTCTCTCTCTCTCTCTCTCATATGACTTTGCATGACTCACCTCCTGGTGGTCACTGAGACAACTGCACCAGCACCACCTGCTCTGAACCTACACAGGTTTACAGTCCAATGAATCGTACGATCACAACTCCATCGTTAAACTTTGTGCCAACTTAACCTGAGTCTAAAAAAAAATCAGGTTGTTATAATCGGCCGTTTCACTTGCTTGTTATTGAAGAACCTCCATGAGATGCCACTTTTAGTGCCACTAACTCATGAAATTATGATCATTAGTTACATAATGATTAGCTAAACGGAATGTGATGAAACCATATACGAGTATGAGAATATTGGGATTATTCTGAGGATGTATAAGAGCCTGAAGTGAATATAATACAGATTTATGTAAATGCACCGGAACAGCTAATCACAGAGGCACCTTTTGGATAATTGGACCTTTCAGGCATGCAGCTGAGATTATCCATTGTGGCACAAGGAGCTCAAATGTGCAAAGGTACATTATAAGTGCAAATATTGTAAGTTCAGATTTAAAAGTAAGGAAAGAGAAGAAAAGCAGAGGGCATGTAGCGACAGATTTCTCCTCCTCAGACTAGTGCCATGGCCATCACATCA
Source organism: Leptodoras praelongus (assembly GCA_028564905.1). Taxonomy (NCBI): domain Eukaryota; kingdom Metazoa; phylum Chordata; class Actinopteri; order Siluriformes; family Doradidae; genus Leptodoras; species Leptodoras praelongus. Next base: position 9,490,462 of record JAOTRJ010000031.1, on the reverse strand, counting down.
CTGGGCAAAGATTTGTCAAGCAATGAAGCAAGACTACAACTGAGTGCAAAACTTATCAAGCAGAAAAGGTATAGTAAGGAGAAAAGATTAGGAATTAAAGTGTAAAATAAGAACAGATGTGTGATTAAAATCAGAACTTCTTAAAAACCCAGAAATCACTTACAATTACAGACTTTAGTCATGCAGTGTTTAGTCGTAACTACACACCTTTCCTACTTGTTTTTTGTCCTTAGTGAACAATTTATAGTAGTTACTGAATACTGAGCATTAAGATGAATAACTGACAAATCAGAGTTCAATGAGTTAAACCTTTTTTTTTTTTTTTTTTTTTTTAGTCTGGAAGCAGGTAAGTAAACAGATTACGACATTCCTCTCTTTCCATGTTGCAATGATTATTTCAACACGAAGTGACTTGCTCTGAGCCGTCCTTTTTCCACTTACTTGCCTACAGGCATAAAAAGTGTACAATCCTTTTTAATAGGTATTCCTATTTTACTTGACTAACAGTAATTGTTTGCTTATACATCTTAGTGCATTTCAGTTTATAATTATAAAAAGAAAATAGAAAAAAAAAACAGTTACTGAAAAAGTAAGGATGATATGGCACAGAAGCTAGGAGGAAATTTTTAAGATGAGAAGTAATGCATGGGTAATTGTCAACTCGTATAGTACAATCATGCTTTTTAAACTTTTAGGTTTCAGCAGCCTGTGATGCACATCCGCCCTGGGCAGCAGATAAAATGTCAGCATGCGTTGTCATCTATAGTTCATTCTTCTCATTCTTATTTTTCAGTTCGCATTCAGCTACTGTTTCTGTGGTCAGACGCAAGTAAAGTGACCCCAAATAAACCAGTGTCTGCTTCTGCCAGCCAAGAACAGAAAGCTGAGGCTGCAGTGCGCACATGCTCACCAAAACCGCCTGCTCTGAATCTTGATTTCTGCGGAAGCACACAAATGGTAGGATCAGGATTTGCCACGAACAGCATGAATTCATGGACCCAGCCTGCCTTGTGTTAACAGTCCAGGCCAGTGGAGGTGGTGTAATGGTGTGGGGAAATTGCTTGGCACACTTTGGGCTCATTAATACCAATCAATCGTCACTTGAATGCCACAGGCTATTTGAGTATTATTGCTGACCATGTGCATCTATTCCTGGCCACAGTTTACCCATGTGGTAGAACGGGTGATTCATATCATGAGAAAGCACCTAAAAATCCATTCCATGAAAGTAATGCTGTTTTGAGAGCAAAGGGAGATCCTACCCAGTATTAAAATAATGTTCCCAATATAGAGTTCATGTAAACCAGAATATTTCTTTGCCATCACACCTAGAACTTAACTCATCACCATCATAATCATCCATCCATTCATCTTCAGCATTTTTTTTTTTTTTTTTTTTTTTGAGAGAAAGCTGAAGAACCCAGACACGGGGAGAACATGTTGGTCTTCACATGGACAGTATCCCCAGCTCAGGATTGCACTGGTGAATCTGAAGCATTAGTAATGTTCCTTAAAATAACCTTGAATTAAGCTTTATTAGGCACAAAAAAAGACAAGTGTAAATGCTGACTAGGAAAGTCAGCTGAATTTTAACCGACCCAGCAGACTAATTATATGAAAATATATTTGTATTTATACATTCATTCATCTTCTTGACCGCTTATTCCTTTTCAGGGTCACGGGAGAGCCGGTGCCTAGCCGGCAGCATAGGGCG
>JAOTRJ010000031.1:9461746-9477113 GCA_028564905.1 Leptodoras praelongus | reverse complement strand
ATGCCTTCAGTGAGAATCTACAATGTAAATAGTCATGAAAATAAAGAAAACGCATTGAATGAGGTGTGTCCAAACTTTTGGAGTGAGTATTGAATAGGTAAAACATGGCTATACTTTCAAACTGAACATTAGGGAAACTCAAAGGTGCATGACCAGAAGGTGATTCAGTATGAACTGAATGAACTTGGATACTGAATTGAAAGGGGAGGACTCGGACAGGCAAACAGTGGCAAGTCTTGAAATGTTGGAGGTCCAAAGTAGAGCAGCTAGACTCATACCAGTACATGTTCTCTATGGAAGGCTGCATTCCCAAAATGTGACGGTCTTGACCTTCATGATGACTAATAGGAGACAGTCAGATGAACATTAGTGTGCAGACAGGAATGGCATGAAAATTATAGTTCAGCAATCCTGAAGTTCAATGAGTGACAGTAAAAACCTATGACAATTTTATCTATTAACCAATTTCTGTCTTAGAGTCTGGGGCTTGAGCAATCCAGGGCTTTTGTAACAAGCCAGTATTGCTGCATATATTTTAGGTCTCTCACTTCTATAACATTTTCTCTTAAACTGTAGTAACAAAAATATCAAACTTCAACAGAAAGATGTTTCATTATTTTCATGTTCCAGCCTGTACATGGCTGCTCATCCTTTCAGCTCCATGCACTTGACACATAACCCCTTATCATTGATAACTGTTGAATTTGTCAGATTTTCTATTGAAAAAAAAAAACCATCCGGTTGCATCGTTTTTGAATAAAAATCACTTCTAATAAAATCCTTTGTAAAATGCTTTCTAATAAAAGCACCTTCACAATGAAATATAAATTCTAAAATTAAGACTATTTTTTCTTTTTAAAAGAATGAAAATCTGTGCATTTTATGATTTATTAAAGCTTCATTTGCATAAACTCTTGTAAATCTATGAAAACTTTCCATCACAAACATAAACAATCTGCTAATCAAGAATGATTTCTGTTCTATTAAAACTTTACCTCAGGTTTTTTTTCCCATTTGTATTTTTCTTTATATATTTCCGTGCCACATTCTTGAAACAAAATCCTGATGGTGTCTGAGATTAAGAAATGATCTATATTCATTCTTAAAACTAAATATTTCATGCACAACATCGATTCTTAGCAAACTTGCTGTTATTAAATAAACACAGTCAGGATTCTTTGTTCTGTTTACTGTCTGTCTTGTACAATCTCTGATTACATAATGGCTGAGATTCTTCATAGCTTCACATACCTAGGGGGCTGAGGGTGGGTGAATGCACACACTTGCACTCCCTTCACCTCCACAATGGAAAGGCGTCGCTCTGACAGGCATTCAGCCGTCTTTCCTCTCAGGAATGCAGCCTGTTATGCAATATGGAACAGGTGGGTAGATGTAAATATTGAATGATACTCTACCTCGTATCTCCACAGAGATATAACTCTGGGGAAGGGGATTCCTAGAAAGAAATGCTGGAATTGCTGCAAAAAACAAGCTGGATCGAATGGGTGAACTATTTTTGTTACAAGTTTGGTTTATATTTTATATAAAAAAAAGGAAAAAAAATAGTTTAATCCACAGCCACTTCAGGTTTCAATCTGAATACAGATGGATGTTTGGAGCACTACAGAAATACAGATAGTACCATGGTGTAACACCCATAGTAATAATAAAGTATGCCTTTACAAAAAGATGATTTTTTTTCCCCCCAATATTTAGCCATTTCCCTTTAACCAATGCCCACTGTAGCTTTACATTTACACCCTTATCCAGAATGACTTATCCAGACAGACTTACATTTATCTCATTTATACAACTGAGCAGTCGAGGGTTAAGATCCTTGCTCAAGGGCCCAACAGTGGCAGCTTGGTGGTGCTGGGGCTTGAACCCCCAACCTCCTAATCAATAACCCAACACCTTAACCATTGAGCCACACCTGCCCCAGCTTCAGACTCCTGCTTGTGGCTGGCAAGATTGGGACCTGATGATGATGTCTGCTGTTGTATCCCATGCACCTCAAGGTATGACCTCTTCCCAAGATGATTTTCTGCTAACCATGGTTGTAAAGAGTAGCTATTTGAGTTGCCAACTTGAACCAGTCTTGCCGTTCCCCTCTGACGTCCAACGGATACTTTGTTTTTTGCACCATTCTGTGTAAACACGAGGTGTGGGTGTGCGTGTGCGTGATTGCAGAGATCAGCAGTTTATGAAACTCAAACCAGCTGGGAACAACAATCATACCATAGTAAAATCATGAACTGGTCACTGAATTTGATGTGAACTTTGATGTGATGCAGTATCTTCGTTGATGCTACATGATTAGCTGATTGGATAAGTGTAGGAAAGCTTGAGTGCAGAGATGGGGACTATAGTCCTAATTAAATCACATACAGTGACTTGAGACTTGACTTGAAACTCATGCTTAAAAGACTTTAGACTTGATTCAGACTTGACATTTGGGACTTGTGATCAAACTGTCAGTCAATCTATGGAACATTATGGAAATGTCTGTGATTAAATGTACAGGTGATCCTATAGGTGACCAGTGAATGTATGTATTCATGAATATAGTGTGATGTATGATAAAAGAAAATCACACAATCACCAATGACCCAAAACCCCAGGAGAACCTCTGAGGTGTGCAGCAGTGTAGAACATTGTGTAGAGGGAGAACAGAGTACTGGCACAGTTTTTCCACACAGTGTCCTGCAAAATCACTTAGGGTAACTAGCAATCATGCTTTTCCAGAGACACAAGCCAAAAAAAATATCAAACATTCTCAATGACTGCAGCACACACCTTCATCTGGCACATGTAAACAATGGCAAATTACCCCCAAGTGAAAATGACAGCTTAATCACACTTACCCTCTGTGGCGTTCTGACCTTCGAGTCTTCATACTACTTTCCACTGACTGTGTATTGAGGACACATACATAATCTAGACCTTTAAAAATACACAATCAAGCCATACAGCAAAATTGCTAACACATTGGAGTTTACATCAAAGAATGGAGGGGAAAACGCACAGCAATGCCACATATGCACGTCATTGGTTGAGTCTGTCAACATAAGAGAGACAGACGTCTATGGACCTGATTCCACTGTGAGAATGTTGTCACAATTTTGCGATTTTCAATTTGATTTAATAGTTGGAGCTCTTGATGGGTCATAGCATTTCAGAGGTAGAAGCAAAGTTTGGATTTTCACATATGAGATTTCAAGGGGGTACCTTATGACAGCCGTGTGGCTGTAAAAAGACTCCTGTGTCGGCTGTCAAGAATCATTTCACATGACAGGCGTGCAACACCAGTAATAAGTACTGTAACAAGTAACACCAGAAGTCAAGGCCGGGGCCTCAATAAACATTAGCGTGAGGAATACGACGCTCCCTCCATGATCCCATAGGAGACCTACCAATATTAATTGCTATACCAGTTTTTATGGTACTTCAGCATACATGACAGTCAAAAGGATTCCTTTTTCCATGAATAACATCATATATAAATAAGTGACTCACTCACAGAGGTAAACTGTTCCATCCTTTATTAAACATAGCTTGCAAGAGATAAATATTACAAAGTTATTTCCTCCAAAATTAGCTTATTTTTTTTTTTTCAGTCAACGCATAATTGTTAATCAATCGGCAGTAATCAAACAGCATTTTTTAAGCTTCATTTTTAGACAGTTACATATCAAGGATGTGCAAAATGTTCCAAATAAAAATAAAAACTTGACAAAAAGCACATTTTTAGCCTTGATTCAAATTCATTACCGGTAAATCCAATCCCCAGTTGTCCATACAATAGTTTTTCAAACTCAATCACAAGGTTTTTATTTTTTAAACAAAACAGATTTACATATTGCCAAGTGTTCTGAGTATTCAAACTGGTGGAACTGCAGCCGAGTCTGTTTAAAAAAAGTTTAAAGTAAAAAAACAAAAAAAAAAAAACAAACTAAAATTATAATATAAAGCCGCTTTTCTCCCACACTTCATCAAAAGTGACTTGTATTTTGCAACAAATAAGGAAATAAATCACAGGAAAAGAAACAAGGGACAAAAAAAGGAAAATAAGGAAGTGAAACAATGATCTGAGTACTTGAGAGACATTACATGGTGGAAGGACGTAAACCCGAGCACTAAAACGCTTGTCTCCAGAAAAGCTGATTGTCCAATCAAGGAATTACGGACAGTTAGTCTATGATAATGAAAATTGAAAGGAGGTCACACTCTTTATAATCAATACTTAAAAGTGTGCAAAATTGTCTTGCTCATTTTATCTTAAAAATGTACTAAACTGAAAGCAATAAGCAACAGAACAGCCAAAGGCAAACATTTTCCTTAACCCGTGGACATTGTATACAATTCCTGTATACAAAATGTATACAAGTCTTCCGTGGAAAATTATAAGAGCATTGCAAAATCCCCCACTTGGGGCAAGACATGAATAAAAGGCGTAATGAAATACGATGGTATAGCATTAGAAGTAGAAAATGAGGATTTACATTGTCTCCCAAAAGTGTAAAGTGTAAAGGACACCCTGTAGTTGAACTCAAGGTAAATGACGTGTGCATTGTCTCAGGTCGTATCTACAGCTGAGTGCTTTGGGTTTGGTCAGGTTTGGGGAAATAATACTGTCAAATGTCTGATCCACTGCGCATGTGTGAGGCTGACACTTTGCATGGGATAGCAAGAGAAATCAATGCATTCACCAAACGTGGGTTTAACTTCAATGTTATTGACAAAAAAAGCAACACGCACAAAAAAAGTAACATATACAAGATTATCCCATTATGTCCTAGTCCACAGACTGGAGAGTGGATCAAATGCTCCACCAGGACATTTTTTTTTTTTCCTTTTGCAAATACTACATACTACAAAAACATACAGGCTGGGAGAAAAATGCATCAAAAAGAGCTTAAAAACAAGAGAAGTATAATCCCATACATTTTGCACATTTGTTACACAATAATACACAGTGATCACTAAACAAAATGACAAGCTTCACAATATTCATGGCTTTTTGCTTGCGTTTCTACACAATATACAACCATTTTAATTTCATCTTTTAATTCAAAGGAGAAAAAAAAGCTTATGTACAATAAGTCATTATTATTATGACCTAGTAAATATTGTGTTGCCATCTCATAGTTCTTTTTTTTTTTTTTGTTTGTTTGATTACATGTAGATTTTTTTGTATGAAAAGTTCACAAATTAAATAAACAAATCAAATTGAACTAAAATGAAGAATCAAAGGAAGTTTCATTTTAAAACCCTAGAAAACGATAGTTCAAAATCGGATAAACGTGTACGGATGCATCCATTACGGTCTGGCAGAGGGATTAAGCAGAGAGAAGAGAGACCGACTGTACACAGCCTACAGGACGCTCCAACCAGAGGGAAACGCACCACATGCCTTTAACGGGGACTGATTTCATAGTCAGCAAAACTGGAAACTAAAATCTCTTAAGTGTAAACTTTCCATTGTTCAATATTGCACCTGTGAATGAAAGCCACGGTTGTTTTTACTAGCTGTGTCTCAAGTCACAATCTATCACCTTTTGTACATGAGAGGATCGACAGATTCAAACACAAAGCATTTTATTATACGCAAGGGAAACATTAATAACACGCGAGATAAACAATAGTGCCAGATTGGGTTCAGTGCTACCTGATGTTAGCTAGCTAACATTTACTGTGCTACGGTCGGTTTTGTACAGACTGGGAATGTTTAAAACAGCACCACAGATGCAGATATGGCTGTTGTCTGCTGCATTCCCCTCCACTTTGTTCTGTGGCGCACGATGGGACAGGTTAGTGCAAAAAAAGTGTCCACGATTCATTTTTTTCAGTAAATAAAGTACACCGGCCAGGTCGTGTTGGCATTTCCAATGTGAGCACACTAGACAGAAACTCAACAACCGGCCAGGACGGCACACACAAGCATGCAATCTGAAACACAGCTAATGACTATAAAAGCTGCATCTTTTCTGTTCAAGAACAAAAACAGCCTTTAAAACAATGGGTTTAACATCACACACACTGGTGAACTTGATTTCGTCCAAAAAAGGGAGCACTTTATGAGAAAGTGCACGTGTAACACGATTTCAGTGCTTGTTGTAGACTTAATTCTAATACCCACATTCTTGCAGTGTGCCAATAATTACAATTCTATTTGAAGCCATCAAATGGATGCCTACAAATGGGTGACAAATTAAAAGCAAAAATCTGCCATCCTATCCTAATCCATTCTCATGCCCAGTGTTCCTGGAGTAAGCGCCAGATCCACCGCCACCCTGATGAACACCTATGCAAGTTGTGGTAGCACCTTGAACCACCAGAACATTTCTAGTCTGTGGAACAGTATTGAAAGGATGAACAATGTTCCACCAAGATATTCCCTCAACTGGTATTCTGATGATGGAGATGGTGGAGCGACGTGTCGCTGTGCTCTGAATTCTCCCACAGGTGTTGATTTGGGTTTCCTGTGAAAACCGTTACGTACATTTCAGACTCATCAAGCCATTCATTGGGCTCTTGTTGACTGTGAATGGTGGAAGAGATCACTCCCATCAGGACAGAAATACTTCCTCATGGAATAAAGATGATCTTTGACGAATATGCCAAAGCATAGCAGTAAAAGCCTCGGTATCATAACGGAACCATCAGATTTTTCTTTGTCACCCATTTGTATTTTGGTGAGTAATGTACATGTATTGCTTCAATAAAGCAAATCACAGGAGTCAATTAAGTGCTAATTCACTTAAGTGCTGAGTGAGAAATGACAGTTTTATGCCGTGTAGGACCAAAAAAAAAAAAAAAAAAAAAAAAAAAAAAAAAAAAAAAAAAAAAAAAAAGAAACCCAACCAAAAACAGTGTTTTGATCTTAGTCTGAAACTTACAGGAGAATCTAATACTGTGTACTGACCAAACACTGCAAATGCTGCCACCTTGTGCAACACATGCCATACTGCGCTGTTTGTTTTCTGGCCTGAAATGTTAAAATAAACAAAAAAAAAAAAACGTAGACAGTTACAAAACATTACAGAAATGTACTGGTGGACCCGAGGCACTGACAGGATCAGCAGAAACAAACCGATGGTGCGAGATTCACAACATGGTCTCTCTCCTAACTCTCTCTCAGACAGTCTGGCGACATCCAGAACTCAAGAGCCTGGGAGCCGAAACATTCTAGTCTTCTTCCTAACCGTTTTTCAGTTCTTGGTTTAAAAAAAAAAAGAAAAGAAAAAGTGCTCCTGGAGAAAAAGGCATCTCTCATGAGTTGCCCCATCACGGTGATTGATCCTTGCCTATGCTATTATACGTAGATATACGACCTCCATCTTTTCAACCTTCTCATGTTAAGAATCTATACATAAATCATATAGATATTTGAATAGTTTCTGTCCATTTACCATTGTGATGATTATCGTCTCCTGTGGTAAGTACCTCTCAGATACGAAACCGTTTGGGCAGGAGACGCCGCCAAAGAGGGAAATAGGAAATTAAGGACGCTGAAGGAGAATTGAGAGTAACAAGGGGAATTAGGTTCATTTGGATGCTCACTTCCTCCATATGCAGCTAAACACATGGCACTGCAAGAGACGTTCTTAAAAGCATCAACGTCATGAAAAGAAAGGCGTCGAGGGGACATGGGAGCTGCACTACTCCGGGCCTCCAAATCTGTTGCAAATCCTTTATAATCAAAGCCTTAGCGTGATCATCACGATGCTTCCGTCACTGCTTGTTTTCAGCCATCCTTCTGCTGTGTAGTACGTGACCTAACATCCTTCAATGATTCTGCACACAGCACCTAGTGTTCTCGTATCACGTTGCCTTCTCAAGGCAGAACAGCCGTCAGCGTCTCAGTGCATTAGGATTAGTCTACTAGAAAAGTCCGTCATTCCGTCAGACGCAGTCTCCACCAGGTTCTTTCTCTTTGAAATGTGTTTGCTACAAAGATTTTTTTTTTTTTTTAATTTTTTTACCACATGGCATAGGTGAACTGTTCTCGTTCCAAAGCTTAACTATAGATGCAAGCTTCAATGTGGGCTACATAAGAAAAAAGGGCTTTTGTAACATGAGAGCAACCTCTCATCATTTTATAGGGTGCAAAAGGGAGGAAGCTTCAAAGGAAAATAAGAGCAACATATTTTCAAGTAACCCTGAAATCTAGCCCCTTCCTTGAGAAAGAAATAAATAAAAATGTCAAACAGAAAAAAAATCCACAAGTCACTAAAACTACTAATAAACATAAGAATACCTGTAACACAAGCAGTAATGATATTAATAATAATAATATTAATAATAAAGGTGATAACTGACAGAGCAATAGCAAGAAATAAAGAGCTTTGTTATAGTAGGAAATGGAAGTTGAGACAGTCTGATGTTCGTGTGGCTGAGTTATTCTCATGGGTTAGTTGGGTAGGCACACGGACAGGCACTGCATGCGACAGGGGTGATGGTTGCAGTGTGGGTGTGTAAGAGCTCATTTCTGGCCAGTGATGGATTGAGATATGGAGCGTGGGGGGATCATGTCCAGCAGATACTCCCTCTGTCGGTCCGCCAGGCTGGACGCCTTGTGGCCTCCCGGGTTTAAATAGGCAATATTCAAGTCTGAGAGGACAGAGGGAAAGTAGACACAACATGAGGAGGCAATAAACAAAAAATGAGAAGAAACCTAATAATGGTCACACATACCATCATGTTTTTTGACCTAATATCCGTCTACCACGTGTGTATGGTATGAGCTGCCACCACAAACACTTGACACATTTCCCTCTACTGATTAAAGACGAGATTTCCATTTCAGGCCAAACTTATTCACAATAGATTGCTCAGCCATCTAGCAAAGCCTGCAAGAATTCATCAGTTTCTAAATATATATCATTCATCTTAAATATATATCTTATTTACACAACTGAGCAGTTGAGGATTAAAGGCCATGTGCAAGTGCCCAACAGTGGCAGTTTGGTGGTGCTGCGATTTGAACTCCTGACCTTCTGATCAGTAGTCCATGGTATTAACCACTGCACCAGTTTAACAAAAAACCAGGCTGTGTGTGTGTGTGTGTGTGTGTGTGTGTGTGTGTGTGTGTGTGTGTGTGCGCGTGCTGCACATGCTCACCAGGGATGTAAATCTGTCGGCGGTTGTCATGATGTGACCGACTGCTGCTGGCACTGCCTCCTCCACAGCGCTTGCTGGTCATACCCAACAGTCCACTGGCCACCGAGAGCTGTGAGGCCTGGGCAAAGTTAGATAGGACACCACGCGCCGAGCTGGATAAACCCCGCTGCAGAGCTGCCTGTGGCTGAGGAGCCTAACGTACAAAACAATAGTAGTAAACTATTAGTAAGCAGTTCATGCTGCTGAATAGCCAGTTTTTGTGTGAAGTTTGGTTTTGCACCCATGAATGGAAATGGCTGAATTTATTATTTTTTTGCTTGGATGAAGTTAAAATGTTATATTGAAAAAGAGAAGACACAAGGATGGGTGATTCATACAGCATGAAAAAAAGATGATACCAGGAATGTCTTTGCCTGCAGCTCTTTTAAGCTAATCATTAATTTTCTTTCTATTTAGAATATACACATAATCGTGGGTTATACACACGTACACCGATCAGCCATAACATTAAAACCACCACCTTGTATCTACACTTTGTCCATTTTATCAGCTCCACTGACCATACAGGTGCAGTTTGCCTTGCAGCTTGCACTGCGGCCAGAGTTGTCATTATACAAAAACCATTCTGACCAATCAGATTCAAGAATTCAACAAATCTGTGTATAAACTGTTTTCTCATCTTCCCTGTCTTAAAAGTACAGCTCATCAACTTCTATAAGAGTCACACAGCACTGTGGCTAGTTTAGTAGGCAGTCAGCATTTCCACTAAAACCCAAACACTACAAACTCAAACGCAATACATGTGCTGTCACTTATAAAATAAAAACAAATTCAATCAATTTATCAAGTCTATTTTTTGACAACGTGTTACCTCGTAGACACACTGGGCCATATTCAAGGTTGATAAAATGTATTCTGGGAAATCTTGTACATGCACAGTTCGAGACTACAAATTATCCTTTTATGATAAACAATGCGTGTTGATCATCCAACATCGAACATGGAGCAATAATGGACAAAGATTATTTTTTTGAGGTGTTCAACAACCCCAGAAATGCACCCATGTCTGATTCACGATATTCTTCAAGCGCAGGTTTACATGTTAAGATGAAACCTATGCAACAGTTTGTGCAGTACAAGATGCCACGCAGTGATAGTGAGGGTGGTACCTGTCGGAGTGCGTGGTGTCGGATCATACTCTCTGCCTTGCTGACGCTGGGGACAGTCTGAGCCGCACTTGGGGACAGAGCCGCCTGCTGTTGAAGCCTCTGCTCAATTTCCTACAGCACATAAAAGCAGATAAGAGATCAGAGATTCAGCTAATCCTGTACATCATCTGTGTGTATCGATTTGGGCTATAAGCGAACCTGCTCCTGTTGCAAGGCCTTGACAAAGGCATTTTTCAGACGGTTGGTGTGTTCAGCCTTTAGTGCCTTCTTCTGATTGGAGGTCATGCACTGCTCACACAGGATGCGACCGCTTTTCTCCTGCTTCCAGTGGGGGGTGAAGTCGGTCCTGCACTGGGCGCAGAAGAAGGGCTCCAGGCGTGATAGCGAACCCCTCATTTTACCTGCCACAGCACAAAAAGCCACTGAGTCCTGCTTCCCCTTATGTTTTAAATAACTTGACACTAAAATATACAGGACACCACATCACTAATAGCTATTTACTATTATAGTGTGTGTTTTCTAATATCCTAATAATATGAGCTGTCACCACAAACAGTTTTGACACATTTCCCTCTACTGATTAAAGATGAGATTTCCATTTCAAGCCAAACTTATTTACAATAGATTGCTCAGCCATCTATCAAAGCCTGCAAGAATTTTTCAGTTTCTAAATATGCATCATTCATCTTTTTAAATATGTAAGAACAGCTCTGTCTCAGATTAAGACCACTACTGTTACAGTTCACATTATATACGAGGTGGCCTAAAGAAACGAACCACAGTTTGTACTGATTCTTCTGCCAGTAACATACTCTGACCCATTACATACAAGTATGAAAACAATGCTGAAATGTTTTTTTCTACTTTCTAAACCTGTCTTGGCATTTTCTACACTTTACATTCATGGCATTTGGCAGACACCCTTATCCAGAGTGACTTACATTTATCTCATTTATACAACTGTGCAGTTGAGGATTAAGGGCCACGTGCAAGTGCCCAACAGTGGCAGTTTGGTGGTGATTTGAACTCCTGACCTTCTGATCAGTAGTCCACGGTATTAACCACTGAGCTGCCACTGCACCAGTTGAGCAAAACCAGCAGGAAAAGCAATCAGTCTGCCGAAAAGCTATTTAAGCGGAGTGCAATTTGATAATGTTGCTGAAATGTCTAATCGGTTCAGTTTGTGATAAGATACCAGCTGTATAAATGTCCAAGATGGTCCTGTCACATCATCAGAAGAGAGAACACCATATACACACCACAGCAAAACCTTAAAATGGTTGTGACTTAATAAATACGTTAAGTACGATATATTTAATCAGTAGAATTGACTGAATTACTCCATGATTCTTTCCCTACTGATCTGAGTGCAAAGACGATGATGAGACTCGTCTCTCAGTGACTGTCTACATCTGTCTCATACCCGAGGTAAAAATGCTGATAAAGTAATAGTTCTGTAAAATTTCTCAATAACGTGTTTCAGTAAGTAAATTAGGTTATATATGTAGCTGTAGGTATCAAATCTTCCAGTGGAGTTTAAATGAAACGTTTAAATGCCCATTTTTCTCTTTATACTTTTGTGGAAAATTTTACTTCTGATTGGGATACATGCAAAAGAGAAACGTATTTCAGTTAAGTGAAATTATATATATATATATATATATATATATATATATATATAAAATAATAAAAAAATGTAATTGTATATATAGAAGAAAAAGTATATAGAAGAAATTTGACCATGTGAAGGTTCTTCCCAAGGACAGCACACAAATAGCAACACTAACTACATGACAACTATTCAATTTCAGTTCAGAATTAAGACCATTTTTTCTGCCTTGCCCAGTACTCCAAGACACTTCCACACACATCCTGCTTTCTTTTCACTCTTATTTTCTCCATTTATGTGGTTATGAGTCTCACCCTGGCTGTCGAGGACGCTCTGAACCACCTCCTCCAGTCCCACCATGTAGATGAACTCGCTATTGGCGGCAGAGGGCAGGAAGTGGAGCAGGGGTGCGGGAGGTTTGGGTGGAGGGATCTCCAGGAGCGTTTTCTCCAGCTGTTTGCGCAAGGCCAGTTTGGCGGCTGCCTGGCTGCTGGCCTGATCGCTCAACGAGCCCACAGAGCCCACACTAGAGCTGCCGGGAAGTCCAGAGGGGCTAACTGCACTCACACCGCTCACCCCCACCCCAACACCTGGCACACCTGCTGCCCCAGCTGCCTGCATGTGGGCCAGGTTCATGTAGACAGCTGCTGACGAGCCGGAGCGCTGTGAGGCCGCCACCTGTTGGCTAGCAGCCTGTAAAACACAGAGAATGCGTCAATAGTGATTTCAGAAAAACAGCGATGGGTGTGTGAGAGTTTAGTAAGTCAGTGATGATCAAGGCTGTTGGAGTACTCATTACAAAATCCTCCAGTGACAGGGTTCAAAGTACAGTACAGCTGTGAATGTTACAATGACCTGTGATGCCTTAAATACAGATATAAATGAGAATAGCACTTTCTCCTACTCCTAAGGAAGGGCACAGACTGAGGAACCCCATTCACACAAGCATGAGACAAAGTAACAAAGCAAGAAACTGAATGATGAATTTTTAAAGGATTTGAATCATTCCTTGATCTCTGACTTTATATTTTCTTGAATAACCCATTGGACCAGTCCTATTATGTGTAAAGTTTTTCACTTCCCCACTTGCGTGCAATTACTTCTCATCTAATGCACAAATATGGAAGAAACATGTCTGTTCTTCGAACAGCACACGCTCACACGTGACAGTAGCAGTCACCATCACGAGCGCCATGCCCCTTCCTAGTATGAATGCATGGTAAGATGCATTTCCACCAAGGAACTGGGCTGAACTGGAAAAAGACTCAACTGTTTGTTGCTGTAAATATTGTGTGCCTTTATAATTTATATAAGGCAACTTCAGTTGTGAACGTGATGTCCAAAAGCTTGACGTTTCCTCTACACACCGATTCAGTGAATGAACTGGTTTGATAATTAACTGATCAGTTAAATCAAGTATAACTGGCATTACAGAAACTCTTCAGGGTGGTGCATCTCCACAACTGCAATTAAGAAGATAAATACTTTAATATATACTGCCAAAAGTAAAAAAAAAAAAAAAAAAGAAAAAAAAAGCAAGGTTTCAGACATGCTTGTGGGTGAACAAGAACTCCAAAAGGTGAAAAAACTGCCTTAAAAAGTAATGTTAGTGTCTCATTTATACAACAAAGCAAAAAACGTATCTTCTTCATTCATGTGCATTTGCTACATGCCACATTTGGTGAAATCCCTGCCACTTTTACATGATGCTTACAGTCTCTGTAACAATAGTAACAACACAATCCAGGAACTGTCTAGTACACTTGCAAGGTAGTTAAAGATAACTGGAGTTCC
This sequence comes from Leptodoras praelongus, assembly GCA_028564905.1. Taxonomy (NCBI): domain Eukaryota; kingdom Metazoa; phylum Chordata; class Actinopteri; order Siluriformes; family Doradidae; genus Leptodoras; species Leptodoras praelongus. The sequence goes on along the minus strand of JAOTRJ010000031.1, from coordinate 9,463,418 downwards.
TACTAACTATATATAAACGGTTTCATGTATGTGGTGCTGTTTCCTATCCAGCCTTTAAAGCTGAAAGCCTTGTTGAAGGCTGTTAGCCTGCTCGTACCGGCTGGTAGTTGATTGCATTACTCATGCTCCCTGTGGAGGGCCGGCCCATGCCAGGTTTCGAGGGCACTCTTTGTCCCTGCAGCTGAGCCGGGTTAGGAGCAATCACCCGCTGAGACATCATCATAGGGGGCAGAGAGGCACTGGCTGCAGACCTGATCACCGTGTGGCCCTGGAACAAACACACAAACAAAATAAATACATGCAGTACAACGGATGACCACTAGAGATCAGCAGTTGCCTGATTTCCCATTAATTCTGTCACATTTAATAAAGGGACATTAACCAGCTGTGCAATATCTGCTAATCTATACAACCAATATACACAACAGATGCTCCTTTGTATGAGTAAAAATAAGGCTATTCAGTCACAAAAATCTGGGTATTCAGAAAGATCTGTCCACAAAGATTATTTAAAGCAAGAACAAAATGGCAAATACAATGAGATCATTAAAGATCAGAATGTAAGGTGAAATCAAGCTTGTATTCGGACATGATGCACACATACACACCTGGGCTGTGCGCAGGTTCTGGGGCTCAGAGGTATGCATGCCAGGCCGCACAGGCATTTTGGTCAGCCCCTGTGAGCTGTGAATGGTGGAGGGCTGCACAGAGGAAGGGGGGTTCTGGACAACTGGAACCTGGAGAGTGATGTACAAAAGCATGTATAAACACCACATCCAGCTTTACATGTTCACAGTCACATTAACATGGATCGTCAAAGTCTTTGTAGGTATGCAAGTATTGCAATAAAAAAGCCTGAACACAAAACACTAAAGAATCAGTGTTGTAACACAACTTTAACACCATTGCACTCTGCTTTCTGTAGGACAACCCCAGCTGAACCCTCTGCTTCTTCTGAAATGGACACGAAAACCCTAAACCATATTCAGCATGCAACATGATGACCGAATTGTCTGGAGTCAGCATTACTAATTCTAATTCACTGATCATGTGATTCTCCCTATCCTGATCCTCTACTTTACTCCTATGCTTTCAGCAATTTAGCTATATCTGACTTTGTTTGTGGATTTAGAAATAAATCTAACCATTACAGTCGACAGGATTATTGGCACTCTTTACAAGAAAACAGATGAGCAGACAGCACGAATTATTGCGGTGTCCGAAAAACCTCAGAAACAATGTCTTTCTGCTAACAAAGCTCAATCTCACATAAACTGTTATCTTTAAGTACCAACATTTCCTTTTCCTCAAAAACAAACCTTTCAGCCCAAAACATTAAAGAATGACACACATTCTGCCTCCAAGATCTCCTGTATAAATATTCAGTCATTCATTTTCAGGAGCCAGTTCATCTTGGTTTGGGTTGTGATGGATCCCAAGACTGTCTCAGGAGCACTGCATGTGAAGTGGGAATACATCCTGGATGTGATCCCAGACCATCACACGGCTCCGTGTTCACAGCTCACAGCAATTAGTACAATATCCTGAGACTGGAGAACCAGGAGGAAACCCACATGCATACACACACAATGTATACACACACACTCAAGCCTACAAGAATTTATGAGCTAATTGCAGTGACCCTGCAGCTGAGGGGCTGAGCAGATCCTAG
>JAOTRJ010000031.1:9429831-9443140 GCA_028564905.1 Leptodoras praelongus | reverse complement strand
GAGGGGCATGAAGCTCCTGTGATTTCAGGGCAGGAAGAGGGAAATGTACTTCTTATGAGACGCTGAATCTAAAACCTGGCACCTTGACAAGAAGGCTCATTGCGGAACTTCAGACCACAGGGTGGGGCATACGTTGTTTAAACAAAAAAAAAAAAAAAAAAAGAGGGGGGAAGAAAAAAAAAATAATTCTGGAACTTGAGCCATCTGGAGAGAGTGAGGTAGCACAGAGATTTTAAAATGGGGCTGATCTGGGTAAGAGGGAAAGCGACTACGCTGAAGGAAACAAAGAAATCGAGCAAGAAGCAGCAAATGCAATTAAGCATACGAAATGACACATAAGCAATCTAATCTGAATGTGCATCCTATTAATCAAAAGCACAGAATGAGTGCAGACAGTCTGAAACTGCATGGGCGCGCACACACACACACACACACACACACACACACTTAATGGAGCCAGTGCTTTAATAAGTTGAGGAGAAATCTGGTAAGGAAGCTTTGTGAACATGAAAGCAGCAAGGGACATGCTGGAAAATATCCACACTCCAGCAGAAAGCCGAGAATAAAGAGATGGGAGGATATACCGGGTTCGGTTGAGTTACACCTTCCAGAAAGGTTAAAAATAGATCGTCTGTACAGGCATTCAAATAAAACAATCAAGTGGTGGGATTTGTCCTTGCAAATACAGACAGCTGGGGGGAGAATAAGACTGGAAGTAATAGAGATGTTACAGTATTCCCCTATTGTGGGATTGATTGATCATTTGAAATGACACAACCTGGTGGTAAAATGTCACAGAAAAATATATTACAAATTCTTTAACTGTTTTTTTTTTTTTTTTTTTTTTTTAAAGAATTGTATATACAACAAATCCCAAACAGAAAGAAATCCACTGCGACCATGAGCAGGGTACAGCACTTCTCAGTGCATCACATTGTTATAAGCTGAAAGACTGGCTGTGAGGAAAGCATGCGTGCACACACACACACACACACACACACACACACACACACACACACACAAATCTAACTATAGTGCCATTCTGCAGCACTGCTTATACAAAAATAGACAGTGTAGATAGCTGCTTTATTAGTTCTGGTCACAATGTGTATTTAATAGGTGGTGTGTATGATTAAGTTACAAACACGCTCAGAGCGGCATCGCATCCTCCGCACCGTGAAACAGAGGTTTCTGTATTATGAATGGAGAGAATTCAAGAAGGCAGGAAGCAGTGACAGCCTGAAATAAGGAATCTGATCAGGTAAAATAAATAAATGAAATAATATAATAGATACACTGATGGAATAGACAAAAATACATTTTGGATCTTTACTTTAAGTAACCATCCAATCATGTGATACTGTAACAACCCTAGTCAGGAATGAAATCCGTAACTGTACAGGTGAAGAAATCCCCTTTAGCGGCATGAGATACAGTTCAGACCTCACTTGTGATTTGAAGCATTTCATCTAAAAAAATAACTTTTAGCAGTAATGACAGGAACGCTGGCATGACAGGTGTCTTTAGAGCAGGAATAGAGTTTATGGAAAAGGTCAAGGAGTCACCAAGATGACAGATTTGTTCATGAAAAGATGCCCGAGGTGATGCGAAGGTGCCAACTTCGAGAACACACTATGGGTAAAAGGACAAAGTAATAACGCGTCCCAGAACTGCTGTAAAACGTGCCGCGGCAAGAAGAAACCATGGAGTAGCAGAGTGTGATTAGTCCAAAGGGGTCGGCATATGAAAATGAATAATATGGTGTAACCTACATAATGGGCCCCAAATCACAAAACAGCAAAAGGTACCAGAAGAGCAACAACTCTTAAAGAGTCAACAGTGGAGCTTTATGACTATATCATTTAGAGTCACCAGAAAAGCTGAGTCCAGACCAACAGCCAGCCATGTCTCCATCAAAGCTAGAAAAGTTTCTCTAGCTCACAGACCAAGTAGCTGTAGGATTAGATTTTCATATAAACACCGGCAGTCAAAAACGATCCAGGATTTATACACCCGTCTGACACGCGCATTGTATTATATGGGTCATGGGAACAGAGGAACCAGAAACAGACGCAAGGTGATGGAAATTTTCTCTAAAGGTCAAATGTGAAGAGCCAAAATGTTTAAGAAATGTTACTGTGCAACTATCGACATTACTGACTGGGTTAATTAACAATCATATTGTTAGAGCGCCTAGATAAGAGAAGTTAATACAGCAGTGATCTGTATGTGAATGGGTCAAAGATGACAAGATGTGTCTTTCTGTATTCAGCTCATGAGTCAGAAAATTAAGACATTAACAGATGATGAGTCATTCAGGTGTTTACAAGAAATTTGTATTAAAGAAACCCTGTTGTGTAAAGTCTACATTACAGCTCTTATGAAAAATAATAAACAAATAAAAGCACCAATCTCAATTTTTCCATTTTAATTCAAAACAGACATTAGCGCTCTGTGAATCATCTGACGTTAATATTCTTACAAATAACTGAGCTGCCAAAAAAACAACAACAAACAAACAACAACTTTAAAACACAGCTTTAGGACGAGAATAGCAGTGTATATGGCCTTCCAAACAGAACACCTAAGCACAGTCTGAGACCTGTCTGTGACCTGTCCCCCTGCCTGCAATGGCTCTAAAGATCACATGGCTTGCACCATTGCACAGAGTGGCAGTTTGATTTCCAGGTCACCTGGCTGCATGTTTGCTTAACAGAGTGTGTATAAGATTACTTTAAGGTTTATGGTTAGCTTGAGGTTTTGGAAAAACTCAAACACGCCACCTACTTGTCTGTCTCTTATCCATTCTTTACTTTGAAAAATAACCCAGCAACTTTCCTCACCTCAGTCACTGCTGTTTTTTTGTCCAATTTGACAGAGCTGCCTTGCCTGTTTAACAAAAAGCCCAAAAGTCCAACACTCCAAATATTCTATATATCCAATATCTATATACCTATACATTGATCTTACAGTCTAACAGTATGGCTACTATAAACATAACACACAGACGCACACCAGGTACTATTTGGGTGGTGGATCATTCTCAACACTTCAGTGACACTGATGTGGTGGTGGTGTGTTAGTGTGTGTCGTACTGGTGTGAGTGGATCAGACACAGCAGTATTGCTGGAGTTTTAAACACTGTGTTCACTCACTGTGCACTCTGAGACACATCCACCATATTGCTCCATCCTGTAGATGTAAAGTCAGAGACAGTAGCTCATCTGTTGTTGCACAGTTTGTATTAGTCATCCTCTAATCCTTCATCAGTGCTCACAGGATGCTGCATACAGGATGCTGGTGACTGGACATTTTTGGTTGGTGGATTATCTTCAGTCCAGCAGTGACACTGAGGTGATAAACACCAGCAGCACTGCTGTGTCTGAACACACACTAACACACCACCACCACCACCACCTCAGTGTCACTGCAGTGCTGAGAATGATCCACCACCCAAATAGTACCTTATCTGTGCTGGTCCTGACCACTGGACAACAGAAAATGGACAATGGACAACGAGTGCAGAGAAAAAGAGGTGGTCATTATCTTATGCCTGATCAGTGTATATACAAACATACATACTAGTGCATCTCAGAAAAATTGAATATAGTGGAAAAAGTTCATTTGTTTCATAATTTAATTTGAAAAAGGCAAACTGTCTTTTTATGTCACTCATTACATATGTAGTGACATATTTATAGTCTTTCATTATGCCTTACAGTTCCAATCCAGTATCTCAAACAGTATATAAATATAAAATCTCTTGGTCTAGTTCAGCACATGCAACCACAATCATGGGGAAGACTGCTGACTCGACAGTTGTGGAGAAGTCGATCATCAACCCCCTCCACAAGGCCACAGAAGGTCATTGCTGAAAAGGCTGGCTGTTCACAAAAGAAATATTCTAATGATTTGAGATACTGGATTTCTGCTTTTCATGAGCTACAAGCCATAATGATCAAAATGAAAAAAGAAATGTAGATAGATATCTTTTTATATACAGATAGATGCCATACTGCTGGACTGTAATCAAAATGGATCAATATTTGGAGTATTGGACTTTTGGGCTGCTTATTAAACAGGCAAGCAACTCATTCACTGCTGTTTTTTCTGTTTGATTTGACTGAGATGAAGAAAGTTGTTGGATTATTTTTAAAAGCAAATAATGGAAAAGAGAGATCCATCCATACATCCATACATACATATACAAACACAGAATTCCATCCATACACACACACACAATACTTTTTAACAGTAGCAAAGTTTCCAGTGGTACCTGCTTAAAAGTAATCTTCAGCACTGATATATAGCACTGACAACACTGATATTTTTAAGTCAGGCCAAGTCAGCCCACAGACCCTCTCAAACTCAGAAATCTGAGGATACAGTGGACACAGGCAATGTCTTTGGTGAGCCTGTGCTGCTATAGCCCCAGATTCCCATCCTTTGTCTGACACAGGAATGGAGCCCAGTGTGGTTTTTGCCTGTTGTTGCCCATCTGCCTTAAGGTTGGACATACATTATGAGATGTTTTAGCTCACCACGGTTGTAAAGAGTGGTTGTGTGACCATACATTAACTGAACATCTTAATCCGTACCCATCTGACTTGGACATCACTGGCTGATTAGATAACTGCATGAATGGGCAGATGTACATGTACTGTGTATAGAGTGGTGGTATATTGTGCATCATAGAAATGTTTTCAAAGATTGCTAAAATAAGATAAAAAGATGAGATAAAAATAACATACATCACCTCTGCCTGGTTAGCTCAGTTAAAAAAGCATGAGATTCTCAGGATTGTGGGTTTGAGCCACACGCTGGGCACAAAACCCAGCCACTGGGGAGCACAAGGCAGGGCATCCTGGCCATAGTGCCAGGTTCAAGTCTGGATTAATGGGAGGGTTGCAGTAGAAAGGGCATCTTTGTAAAACCTGTGCCAAATCAAATAAGCAGACAGATGATCAGCTGTAGCGATCCCTTAACCGGAGCAGCCGAAAAAAAAAAGAACAAGACTCGTCATTGTCACCCACTGCTACCATGTACTCCTTTAGTGTTTATCATTTAAAGCATTTCAAGCCAGAATCCTCAAAACTAACTGCAAATAACAAAGCAGAGAATCTGAACAAACTAGCAAACCTTCAGAAGAAACCTTCATGCCACACTGCAAGAAAAGCCAATGAAAAAACTTCTACACTACTCCCTGTGGGTCACAATGTTGGCATCTTCACTTATACTTCTCGTATGTATGAATTCTTCTTCCATCATGGTTCAAGGCACGCTTCCTTCTGCTGTTTATCTAACTCAGCCGTCAGGAAGGCCCTCTAATTAAACTTCACAGGGAGCCATTCATCTGGCTTGATTGTTTCTGTGTGGGGTTTAAAAATGCTTGCATGAAGCCTGCCTAACCAAGCCTCTTCATTCAGGTGTTAACAAGACCGGCACAACAACACAACCCAAGCGAGTGAGTCAATCGTTCTTATTCTCCATCATTGTGCAGCCAAGAATCCACACCTGCAATCGGTTCGATTCCAGACAACTCGAGGCAAAACGTATTAGAATATCCAACATGGAGCTGAAATGCTTCATGATGCTGCTTCAAAATGACACAGAAGCAGGTTTCATATCCATCAAAGACACCGTGTGTGGTTTTCGCCACTCCTGAATTTCGAAGGAGAGACTTTAAAGCGATGGTAATTGGATACTGCTAGAGTTGCTGTAAACACAGAAATGTGTATACATGGGTGAGATTACAGAGCCTGCAGCATCAGATGGTGATACTTTTTCAAATGGGGGCAGGGTGTAAACAAGTGTGTATGCAAAATGTGCTCAAAGTCTGTGAGAACCGTAAGGGCCATGCAGAGACCTTTAGAAGGGCAGATACTCAAATTTAAAAAGGGACACATGGACTATATTAGAACAAGAACAGCAACCAATATCCAATAAGACATGCGCAATTCATAACCTTCTGCTCTGTAGTCCAATATCTTAACCACTGGCCTATCTAGTGAAGATCAGAGAACCATCTAGAACACTAAAATGGGATCAGCATCAGACTACATTACTGGCCGGCTACTGTGCTACCACACGATTTCCTGATGACATGCAATATTACAGGCGTACATATAACGTAACAACAAACAAAAACGTGAGATGACCTGACTGCTGTGAAACACAAATTAAACTCACCATCATTGATGTCGTGGAGTAGCCGTCTCACTGTGAAACGTACAAACGGCTCACTTGTGTTATGTCAGATATTATAACCAGCAGAAGACAACGACGACTCACCTTCCTATTTGCCAGTTTCATTGACTACTGCTTCTTCAAATTCAGTGAACTGCTGGAGATGTGCTTCATTTCTATTGGTAAACGTACAACTCATTCAAAAAAGGAGGAATACGAACAAACCTCCAGCTACTGCGTCTTCACAATTCAGCTTATGGATGGCAGCCAGACGGGCATTTTTAAATATTAATTTCAATATTATTAATTGTTCAAGGTGCCATATTATACCCATTTTCAACAACTTAACAGTTGAAGTGTCTGTGACATTCTTTGGTCAAATCGCCACAAGGACAACAACTAAACTACTAAAAAGCACTGTAACGTTTACATTCGTCAAGAGATTTAATGAGTACGATGTACACACTGTGCAAAACACCCAGTTTTTTTTATCCCCAGTTATTTTGACTCTCAATAGTTAGGCTATAATCACTGCTCCGTGCTCAGGGGATAATGAATTTCAGGCTTAAATAAACTTAATTACTTACATGGTGCCAAATAAATTGTTAAGTTATTATAAAAACTAAATTTTTTTATTCCTGAGACATCCCATGTTGCAGGTGTTTGCAGACTGTAGCTGGGACGTTCAAAAGCGCATTTCAATCCAGTCTGAGAGCTTTTCCCCTTTGACTCACCCTAAGTTGAGGTGGGCACGTGCCCTAAGTCACGGTGAGCACGTGATCATTCTCACAGATGGTTAGCCAAAAGGGTGGTAAGAGATTACACACAGAAGAGCAGTGTACTTAGTTCATACAAAATTATGAGAACGTTTAAGGAACTATTCATACCCATGTGACTACACAATCAGTGGGTCACACATACAGTATGTCTCGCTGGTGAATCCGCAGTGCTCGTGAAAAATAGAAAAAAAAATGACTCCAACTGTAAATGGAGCATTTAGACCCATGTTTCCTGAAATATGCAGCCCACAACGGACTGGGTTTTCATGTTTCAAAGTTTGTGTGTTGGTAGGCACTCGAGAGACCTGACTGCATGAGCACAAAACCTGAAAAAGTGAACTTTTCATAATAGGTCCCCTGTAAATTCTTTTTAATAAGGGCCACAGACAGGCAAAAAAAAAAAACAACAACAAAGATTGCACCGTGGGCACTGAGAGGAAAAGCCATCAAAATGTGCACAGACAACCGTAATCGCCGTCACTGTGAAATCCTGCTACGTTGCGGAAAATCAAAACAGCAGGAATTATTTGACAATTGACTTTAGTTTTACTCTGCTATGGTAAATAAAATCCTTGTTATCATTAAACTTCAGTGTTCATTAGCATCAATTAGTAGCATATGCAGCAATCGACAAAGCTTCACGCCCTCAAAACAATTTCATTTCAGGGTTCGAGGGTGATAGAAAGTTTATATAATTTTGCTTAATTGCAAGCTAATGATGCTCATTTCTTGATGCTAATAAACAATTTTCATTCAATTACAAGATTAAGAACGCTTGGATCACAAAATGGCATGGAGGTGTGTGGACTGTCTGCAGCTGTGTTAAAGATGGAGGTGTGTCTAAAAATGTACAGAGACAAAAAAGGCAAGGCAAAAGCTGGGAGAACCAGAGACAAACAAACATTCAATATTATATCTGATATTTAATATTATATCATAGCTTATTTACCCAATTTTGTACCATGTAATAATGAAAGAAAGTCTGTGAATGCCAACACTCTGTACGTCTTGTTGGTTCAAATACATTTCTTGGTCTTTTTCGGTCTGTCCTAAGAGTATAAAACTTCTGCAGTCAGTCCAGTGCAATGAACGAGACCATGGATGCACAGACAGTTCTTTTCACTTCTTCCTATGGTGATTGTTGACCTATACACAGCTATATAAAAAAAGTTTCAGCAAAAAAAAACAAGGGTGAAGTAATAAAGTTTAAAACCCCAAAAGAAAATCAATAATGTAATGTAAGAAGGTACCAACAATATAGTTCCTGGACAAGCAACGACATGAGCATGCCCCCTCTGCTGCAGTATGAAATCAACAGAAACGTCCACTGTTCGCTTTTCTCTGCTTGAATGACGTCATTTGAATGATGGAGAACAGCGTCTTATCAAAGTGCCAATAAGTCAAAGCTGACAGTTCATCCATACGGTTTTCTTTATCTCTAAATTAGAACTTCAAGAAAAAATGTTTGTTACCTGGAAACCAATTAAATGGTGAATACGTTCAATTATTTGTGATGTGTTCCGCTGCTAATGTGTTGGCTGATATATGGACATCACAGAGACATCACAGGACATTGCTAAACCAGTTACAATGGTGTCTAACAGGAGAAAATTCTTCAACGGTCTCAAAATAAAGGAATAAACAAGTTTTGCTGTCAGCTCCAAAAAACAAAACAGCAAGAGCCTCTTTTTGCACTCACCATTTTTTGGTGATGTTTGTCATATTAATGAGAAATACAGCACATTTAAAATACAATGCGACTGCATGACGCACAGCTGTGCCGAGCTGCGGCAGTCTCTGCTAAGCTAGTTAGGGATCTAGGAGATGACGAGCATGATGCCACTGACGGCAGCAAGAAAGTTGAAACGTTCTGTTTAGGCAGAGAGTCCAGCAGAGGAGGTGAGAGAACTGGACAGACTAAAGGGTTGCTGCACCAGAGATGCAGTCAGAGATGCAAGGGCTAAAGCTCACTGCCTCACCATCAGCAGGTCCTCAAACACTGCTGTGTGTACACTGCAGTACCAGAAAAACTGGTATACCAGTGGCATACCAGTTAATACTTAGTAGGTCTTGGAGGGAACGTTGCACAGTCCTCTCACTGATGTTTCTTTGAGGTCCCAGAATTGAATTCTGATGTTACTTAGGCAGTGTTACACGCCTATGGCATGAAATGATTCTTGTCGGTCGACGACGGTCAAGTTCACCCAGTGACTTTTTACAGTCGCGCTGCGGTACACCCTTGAAACGCTCATACATGGAAATCCAAACTTTGCTTCTACCTCTGAAATGCTCACGAGCTCCAACTATTAAACCGCGATGAATATTGCAAAATCGTGATAACTTGCAATTCTTTCAGCAGAAACAGCTCTAGAAGCTTCCATAGATAGATAGTCTCTATCTTTACATATAAATGAAGATGCTGTGTTTTCTGGAACTTCAGTGTAATGTGACCCTTTTACCAAAGTGAAAATAAACCAAAATGTTCACGAAAGAAGAAAGAAAGTAATAAAAAAACCTTTACATTTCTTTATACAACCAATCTCGGACACCACAGGAGCTCATGTATGCCAGGAGATATGCCAGGGGTGGATTTTTCCCTTTCAGCAAAAAACTGATACAAATAAATGAAAGCTTTATGAGAAATGCTGAATGTTAGAAGACCAATAAATGAAAAAATGTAAGGTAGATATAACCGTCCTATTCTTAGCCTTCAGAAGTGACTTGGTTGGTTTTCAAAACTTTAGCACAGATGGTCATTTTTCACATTTATAAATCTACCGGTGCATATTTATGGTACAAGTCACATTGTTGCGTCTACTACCAAGCTGTGCCAAGAGGACACGGCTAATTCTAAACACTGCCTTTTCTGACGATTCAGCCAGGACAAGTGTCTGTGCTGGGAGGCCGAACCTCCAGAGCAGCACTAAACGCAGTCTATGTCTAGTGGGTTACATCAGCAGGAAGCAGAATTGCGTGGACGCATTAACTTGACAACTAATGTTTTATTTGGAAAGCAAATAAGCAATATATCTCATCCAATTCTGATACTCATACAGTCACATCGTGCACAAGAGACAAATTATTGTTCTAAAGTGCTGAACAGAGATGCACCACCACAACATCTGGTAGGAAGATCACTTTTACAGTGGGATGCATCAGTCGTGAAATTTATGGTGATCAAAATTAGGCAGCCCACAGAGTCGTACCCCAGCATGGCGCATTCCATCTAATCACCTGGCGACACGTAACGCAGATCTCGTGGGTTTAGCTACAGCAGGCAGTCGCTCGAGATACGGCAACCATGCACCGTGGAAATTAAAGAGAGCACACTGCATGAAATCCCTTCACAGGCTGTGACCACAAGCTGGGGTGCGTTGACTGAAGTGATGAATAGCTTTAAAAAAAAAAAAGTAGATAGAAAAGAAACAAATACGATCCTGCTTTTCTATCTTGCATCTGTAGAGAAGGGGGAAGAAAGACGGGCCAAACTAAATGTCTTTGAGCACAACAGTCAATAAGAACATTGTTTGGACCCTTCTGAGGATGTAATACTAGTTGGGTGCCCTCACAGTGCGCAGTGGCTGCTGGTAAAATGTGCAGGGCAAGAAAACATCACTTGGCTCCTGTTTGACGCGTCTGTTGTGGACACGATCGGATAAGCATGCATCTGAGGTGCAGATGATCTGGTGGTGAGATGGACAACCCACTCAACTTAGCAGATATGAACAAAAATCAGATGACTCACAAGCATGGGCTGCTAAGGTGTAAGATTTTGTTTATGAAAGAAGACAGAAAACAAAATACACCACCTTAATGAGCTACTATACAGAGGAACACGTTGATAAAATTGCAGAGTTGTTAAGGGAATCATTCCACACCTTCCTTCCTTTCTTTCTTTCTTCCTCTGGTAATCTAATAATATGAGAAAAGGAAGGCTTTACTGATCTGATGCAGATACAGTTACACTGGATTGGATTTGACAGTTTCTGATGTGATCCAGTGGTATACGTATTGTCAAGAATGCTTGCGATCATGCTTCTGATGTTTCACATAACTTGGCAAGACACGACTGCAAATAAGTTACAGGATCTCATTAGGGGTCCCGTTTCGGCCACCGAAAAGGGGAAAAAGCGGATCATCCGTGTCCTAAAGATCCAGTATTGTCGTAGTGACTTGTCATTAGCATTGTAACATGACGAAGTAGTCCTTCAGTACTATTTTAAATGTCAGAAGCATGAGAGAGCAAATCTAAAAATATTCCTGGAGTTAAAACATGTCCAGATATTCTTGACGTGCACAAGTCACACAAAAATGTCCCTGTAAACTATAGGTGTGGTGAAACCCATGTATTGTTCTGAATCAATAAATCCTTCAGTGTGTACAGAAAGACTGTGTTAACCTAACAAACACAAGGAACACAGAACAGGGGATACAATTGTGTCTAAAAATGTGTGTACATTTTTTTTTTTCTTTTGGCCGAATGCTAGAAAAATGCGAGTTCAGCAAGCTTTTAGCCTTAAAACAACTCAGACTGATCACTAGGTTTAAGACTGAGGAGAGAATAAACACTAGAAAATCCGACGCCTCGCACTTTTTGCCGTTGTCTGCAGTGATCGGGAAGGACAAAAACATATACACATATATATTATTGATTGATTTTCTTCCCGAAAGTCATCTCTAAGCGTCTGCCTGCGCCTGTGTTTTGGTGATCAATAGGTGCATTTGCGCCGGAATTCATTTTGAAGACTGCCTCACGCCTGTCAGAGGGCTGCTGGGCAGCCATTTGCGTGCATATGGAGCAAGTTGAGAGTGAGACAGCGTCCTCACTTACGTAAATGGCTGATGCATTTTCGGATCTGCTCCCCCTCCTCCTCCTCCTCCTCCTCCAAATCATACACACATCAGCCCTCGCCGTACGCTTCCGTGTGCCCTCACCACACTTCACCCCAAAGCCCGGCTCTCTAAGCAGCACGACCAGCTCGGAATTAACAAACTGTGTCTAATACAATTCGCGGATAAATGACGGCGCACCGAGCAGTCGGGCTTTTACTGCGTAGCGCTGCGCTCATCAACTGTAGCTTTTCTCTCGCGTTCCGCCAGGACGCTTCGGCTTTCTCCGCCGATCTGCCTTAACCCCAAGAGACTCGAGATGAAACAATGAAACGGCTTTTCAGACGCAAAAAATATTGCAATCTGTCAAAACTGTGTGCATGAATTTATCCTCATCTTTATGTTTTATAAAAGCTGCCTACCCAGAGCCACTTAGGCTCGCTGTGCGCCAAACAAATCTGAGATCATTTAAAATAGTATCAGCGAAGCCACTTTAAACTGTTTCAAAGCTAGCAATGCTATTACCTAAATGCTGTTCAGTGGGGTTTTAAACAGTTTCATTCATCTATTGCACGAAATATATTTCGTTTTAGGTCATGTTTTCTGACGCTTCAAAACCCGCCGCTGCATATTCAAAAATCTCGTCCGAGCCCGGCTAGGCCGCGGCTGCAGCCCCGGACTCACCTGACTCGCCTTCACCGCCTCAGGTTGCTCTGGCTCCGGGCTCGCTCTCCGATCCTGAAGCGCTGCGGCACCTCTTTCCCGTGCAGTCCCCGGCGCCGGCAGTGAACACAAAAGCGCTGATTGGGCCTCGGCGTGCGCTCGGCCGCTCGCTCTCTGCCCAGACACGCGGCTTATTGGTCGTCGGCGGTGTCGGAGACGCGCCCCTATTATCGTGAATGTTGTTGTCTGTGTCTGGAGGGGAGGGGACAAGCAGCTCCAAAACGCTGCGAACTCCACGGGTTTGTTATGCGCGTCGTGTCAGCGGCGCAGGGCGAGCTTACTACTACACTGGCAGATGAACTGTGGACAGCCATATTAACTCCCTCTTCATTCCAGCAGGCCGGGCGGCGGGATCGCATTGCTGCTCGCGGAGGCGATTAAACTCAGCGTTTTAAACGATGCCCAGGACTATCGCACACAGCAAACACTCTTTTACACGAGTCTAATCATCATCCTGCTGACAATGGACCGTTAGATGATCTTCAACTTTGGAAAGGCGTCTGCTGAGCTGGAAGAGAAATAAGTGTAGACCGTCTCCGATCACATGTCCCACCCTACCGTCGAACCAATTATTACTTCGCCATATTAAATGAAGACGCGCGCAACTGTCGGCTAATTTATTAAATTATTGATTAATCTGGATAATTGTAAATTGTAGCTCTGATTAAGCAGATCAGAGAGAGCTCGTGTTTTTCTGCGCTCATTGTCTCCTAATAAACTGACATGATAATCTTGTAGAGGTCGTCACTGGAAAGCGGTTAACTGTAATATTCAGTTGCACATGATGTTTT
>JAOTRJ010000031.1:9396433-9411336 GCA_028564905.1 Leptodoras praelongus | reverse complement strand
CCTGCCCTTGCGCTCAGAGTTGCCGGCTGGGCACCGGCTCCCCCCGTGACCCCATAACTGGGAATAAGCGGTACAGATAATAACTGACTGACTGTAACTCAGAGTTCCATAGCTGTTCCAGCATCACCATGACCCTGTGCACAAAACAAGCTCCATGAAGACATGGTTTATCAGGTTGAAGTGGAAGAACTCAAAAAGTCATGACTTCAACCTCACCATTAATACCTTAAACTGACTGTTCACCAGGCCTTACTGACTGATATGAGTGCCTGACTTCAAACTTGTGCTTGAATGAACACAAACCCTCACACTCCACAATCTAGTAGAGAGCCTTTTCAGAAGAGTGAAGATTATTACAGCAAAGCGGGGAGTAAATCTAAAATGGGAAGTTCAAAAAACATGTGGGTGCGACTTTTAGGTGTCCATGAGTTTTTGGCTGTATAGTCTATAATGGGTTATGAAATAAAAAAGAATGTTATGGATTGCAGACATTTAACCAAGATTCCACTTCAGCAACTTTACAGACCTTAGTGCTAATGTGTTTATTAGTTGACGGAATTCATTCTTCATGAACGTGCTAATGAAACATATAACAAAAGCCATGCTTGGATTACTAGTGGAGTTGAAGTGGGGAAATCAGCTAAATATTACAGAAACCATTAGGGATAGAGAGAGTGATGAGGCGTCAGAACGATGGTGTGAGCAGGTCACTTCTGAAGCACATATACAGCTGCATTAATTAGCAGCCCCCCCTGCATGGATTCGTTTGCACCAAGTTTTTTCCAATATTTATCAGCATGAAATCACTGCAGTAACCATTCAAGCAGACTCTGGCAATTATGCAGCTTTGAAGCAATCAGCAGTACTCCAGAAACTCTTTATTTGTTAGATTAAATGAATTGTAGGATCAGGTAATGGCATGCAGACTGAGCCATGGTTTTAAAATGATGTCCATAAATTACTGACAGTGGTGACTTTCTGTCTTTATTCTTTGAGAGTAATGCAGTTGGGCTCCTATCCCGTAGTGCAGTCAAGTGTTATTTAGTGCTCACCATCATTTACTCCAGCAGCACTTTGGAGAAAATGGAAAATAGGCAGAACAGCAGTGAAACCAAATAATGTGAGAGACTACTGATAAAAAGGTTAAGAATATTTAGTCTTCTGTATTGCAGTATGGAAAGAGGATAATATCAGACATATTTGTAATAAGTCCTAGTGTGTGTGTGTGTGTGTGTGTGTGTGTGAGTGTGTGTGAGTGTATAGGAGCTTGCAAAAGAGGAAAGGAAAAAAGTACTACTCATGCATATTTTGCTTTTTGTTTTTATTTGGTATTATGCGCTGAGAAATTAGAGCACATAAGGAAAACCAGAAAGCAGAGACAGTGCCAAAACCATAATCACCAAAATCACCACAATCAAGAAAACCAAGCAGATAAACTACAGAAATTCACAATTCCTATTATCTGTTTTCCATACATGTCAGAATGCATCTGGACAGTAGGATCTCTTGAAGCACCGAATCACCACATGACAGTAGGTCATTCTTTTAAGAAGAATAGTGCGCAACATATTTTTCTCACCCTATAATAAGACACAGATATAAAGCAGATGATGCAGCGCAGGAGAAAGACTCTATAGCTGAGGTCCGGGTTTTATAGAGCTGAATTGTGGCATGTGTCACCCTGATCGATATGTCTCTGTAACCATTCCATCTACATAACTCTAGCAAACAGGCTCTGAATATAACACTGATGTGATCTCCGTGCTATTCTCAATTTATAATCAACCAAATTAAAATGTGCAGTTCTAAACACTGTAATGCAAAAATGCAGTGCAAATATATTTAAACTGTTTGTAAGCAGAAGCATGAAAACTAAAACCTGCTTGGTTCCTTATTATGTCATTCGGTTTTTACTCTTCCGGCAACACGTCTCTTATTCTGTTTCTTTTTGGTTGGAGACATCATAGTCTCAATATGTTTAAAGCCTTGGGGTTTAGTTTTAAAGGATATAAAAAAAAGAAAGCAATCATTAATCTACAATTTTTCCTTATTTGGTTCTAGCTCTCTACGTTTTTTTCCATAACTAGTGGGTCAAAAGTGAAATAATTATGGAATTATATTACTAAAATGCCATTTCTGCATGTGGCTTTGGTAAACAGAAATTACTAGGAGAAGACTCTCAATGTTTCAGACAGAATATGAATAATAAATTATCTCTTTTAAATAATCCTGTGCTATTACATGTATTTTTGTTGACCCACAGTTTTTCCTAACAAACACTTTCACACACCCCTTCCATTGCAATAAAAACAGAAATCAATACAGAAGAGAAATAAAAATTGCAATCATAACAATAATAACAATTATAATATTAACACTTTGAAAAAAAATAGTTCCTGACTCATTTCTCCTTGAGCTACAGGAAGTGCAGCTTTTGGGGAAAAATGGTCAAAAACAAAGTAAGTTCTACAAAAAGAACCAACAAACACTGTATTTCAAAAAAAAGAAATCTATCAGCCTAGCACTGGAGAAATCTTGCTATACAGACAAAATTCAAACAATCTCCCTTGTTAGACATATTTTGGTATCATATTAGCTTCTTCAGAAACATGGACAGGAATAAAGTGGAGACTGTTCAAACTGCAGTGGTCATGAATATACCTTATAACACTCATCATGGTTGTGTAGGCAAACCTTAGGGCATCAGTAGGGCATCATTAGGAAAGCAGGTGTTTTCTTTCAACCAGTGAAAGAGTTGGACAAAGAAAAATGTTATCTAACCCTAATGAATTTACTACTATGTGTGCAGGCCTTCGCCTCCTTGTAAAGCTTTGCAGAAAGTCACTTTCCTCATAGTTCACCATAAAGCAGTCAAGTTCTTTGGTTCCATTCATATCTTACTGTAAAAACATAGAATTTCCCTTGACTGTTTTGTAAGGTAATCTTATGAAATATGCCCATTACTGGCCCAAGGTTTAGCCAACTGTAATCCAAGCAAAGAGAACACACTTATACATACATACCGCATACATGCCTAATGAACACACATGCATGATTCTGTGCTTTGGTTAAGGGAGTGTTAAAAAAGATAAAGTCTATGAATGTTAAAATAGGTACATTATTTGGTTACATTATTAGTCTACTTATTTGGCAATTTAATTTCTATTATAAAATGAAGATGCAGCATTTTCTCCATTATCAACATAGAAAATCTCCTTGAAAATATATCCCATTTTCATTTTGGTTATTCTTTAAAATGTATATTCAAAAACGGTGACAGTTCCGTGTCAATCAAGGAAGTCTGAATGAGGATCACTGACAACTGACAGACTGTCAATCAAGGCTTATTCACACATCCTCATAAAGGCAAAAAAAATGGTATGAAGCATTTGGTTTGCTTCAATTAAAGCACTTTCATGATGACTTCCTTTCATAACAGGAACTTAAACACAATGGTGTATGTTTTTCTCTTAAACAAGGTTGGATGAACAAACCAAAACAAAAACCATTTTAATTTTTACATCTTTGGATATCATAAAGCGTGGTTTTCATTTCAAAAGCTTTTTTGGAAATCTGGTGCCATGCCCATCTGTCCTGAGAGGAGAGCATATCAAGGTCCTACATCCTCTCAGTGAGCTCAAAACCTTGTCAGCCGTTACCTCACCACCTCCATGTTCCCATGGATACCGATTTGGCATCTAAAAAGCTGACCTTCTGGCTTGGTTTGGATAACAATCTATTAAGTGTCAGATCAGCTTTGGTGCACATCCTGTAGTCTCTAGGCAGCATGTTTCAGAAGGATGGGGTTGAGATGTGTTGAGCTTTTGGTTTTGCAGCTTCAAGAATTGATACTCCACGTGAAAGCCGAAACTTAATTTCCCACAAGGCAAAATGCACTGACTAAGATCCTTACTTTCAATGAAGCACTCTTCACCTGAAATCTCTTCTGTTGAATTGAAGCACTTTGGAATGAGACTCCTGTCTGTGTTTACTTTATCTCTTTTTGTCTTTTTCTTTGGAGTTTAGTACAGAGACAGAAGTCCTTCATCAAGTTTTGAATTTGGCAGGTTCCAAGTCACATTTAGTGCAATGTGACTTTATACACACTGTTCAGAGTGAAGGCAAAAGCAAAGGTATGAAAGCGTTTGTTCTTCTGTTCCACCACAGATATACTTTGTGCTCATTTGAAATGCAGTGAGACAATCAGTCGCTTTGGTCCACTAAGGCTAAATTTGGGTTAAAGGCAGCAGCAATGTGGAGTCAAACCAGGGTCACACTCTTCATGGCAGTAACCAGGTGGGCACTGGAGGGTGCTGGAGCAGGCACTGGCATGGGCACTGGCATTGGCGCACAGAGAAAATGAGATGGGGTAGCCCATAGATCAAACTTCTGAGAGTAAGAGTGCTGACTGGATAGGAGCTTTCCAAATTCACATAACCGTGTATTACATGAATTAAAAATTGGATCCTAGGTCAGCATTCTTACTCCAAGACATTTGATGAAACCAAAATATTTTTTGGGCTGAGATAGGCTTGCTCAAACAGCAGCAGGCTAACAAGAGCAACAATGGCTCAGACATTCTGAGGTAGCTATCTTTGGAGGTATTCAGCTTTTTGGTGGGTTACTAATGTAAATAGGAAAGGGGAAAGGTACAGCGAAGAGAACGCCTTTATGGTTCCTCCATCTCGGACTGCCTCAAGGCGTGTATGGTGTATAACAATCAATTCTCACACAATCACAGAGAAAGGAAATGTATTATTCTTGGTATTACTGAATTAAGTGTGAAAAGAAGGAAAACTTAAAGATATAGCTAGTCACAATGTGGCCACTGACTACAGCTCCGTTTAGCACATAAGATAAATATTTATGAGGCCTCGGTTTGTATAGTGCAAGATTAGAATGTCTTATTACCAGAGGACACCATTGCTAGAATGACTTTTGGTTTTAGAAAACACGGTTTGTGTTTGGTGTGCTACAGGGTTACACCTATTTTGGTGCACAAGCCTCTTCTGCCTAACACTAACTATGTGGTGTATACTACCTGATAAGGCTATCGCTTTGTGTTCCTGTTTTCAAGTAAGTGCACAGGATTTACAGGTACTAAAGCTTTGGTCAAAAAAGGTAAATTAATTGAATCTTGTTTTAGTAATGGTTTAATTACTTAAACGTTTAAGTAATTGTTCATTACTATTATTACTCTGAGGCCCATGGCTGGACCAGTTAAGCCCTTATTCATTATAGCAGCAGTCTTATTTTTTTTCTTACAACAAATAACACACGTGTATTGAGGAGGGGTGGGGGCTTTGGCTGGCAGGCCAGATAGAGAAACCACAGGGAGGCTGAGTGCTGGTAAAGTGAATTTAGAGCCATTGCTAGCCAGTGCCTGCATCTGTGCCAGGCAAACCCGATGAGTGCTGCTCTATAAGAACTTGGCATTGTGTTGGACAAGCCTGGTTTTGACCCTGAGGGAGAAAACAGAAGCAAAATCAGTGGGATTCTTTTAGAGCGATCAGTCACTAATTGCCTGATCAGTAGTCCCTTAATCTCACTACCTGTGACCTTGCTTAAGCTGCAATACATTACCATGTCACAGCACTTGGCTTAACCTTGATAGACTCTAATTACTTAGAGAAAATGCAAGAGCCTTTAGTAAACAAAGTAAAAAAATCACTCTGATCTAATCTATCTGCTAATCTGCTAAAAATCTAACATTTCTAGTCAGTAGATCAAACTTTTCTAATATGTCTCATTACATACACTAATACAGACACTAATTCTTGCTCGACAAGACAGATGCTCCATGTCGATGACATAATAACTGCACGTGGTGGTAAACCAGACACAAAAGGAAATAATATAATATTTCCCATAATATAATATTTCTCTGATGAGCAACAAACAGCTGAGAAGCACAGTGGGGCAGAACTTAATGACCCTGTAATAAGTTTACCTGAGGCACAAGCTCGATCGCTTGGGGATGTGGTGGCACATGTTTAGAAATGCCATTGCTGTGAGCATGGTGCCCTCCATCCTCACTTCTGGGCACAGACCACCTGTCCTGTGTCCCTTTCCTGCAGAGGAAACTGAAGACACACAAGATTTAAAATTTTCTTCTCATGAACTAAAATATCCAAATGATATTCTTATGAAGAAATCTTACCTGTGGCGGTATCCAAACATGAGGAACAGCACACAGAAGATGATGCACGCCATGCCAATGTGGATTCCAATCACCATCCCCGCTAGAGAGCCCTCAGTTTCCCTACAGTTGCACCTGCTCTCCTCTCCTGTGCAAAATGAAACCCCATATTGCTTTGAATTACCACACTATCCTCAAAGAGGTATCCAAAAATTAATGGCAGCTCATTTTAGAACATCAAAAACATGCATTCATTGAACACTTACCAGCACTGGCTTTAGCAGCTGTTCCATCTTCTGCCAATGACACCAGGCGCTTGGAGCAGTCACTCTCTCCATTGCCATTGTAGGCCACCAGTTTGACTTCATACACAGCGCCAAGATCTAAGGTGCCATCACAAAAACTTTAATCACACATGGATGCCAAAACTCTCACAAACATTTATTGAATGTGTGTCACATTAAAACTATGGATCAGGAATGTGTTTCTGCAGGTGCCTCCTTGTCTCTCCTCTCTACCTTTATTTCACACCTGGACTAAAAAAGGCATGGACTAAAAACTATCAGCTCAAATGGAAATCAAACATAGATCACCTGATTATCATATACATTTGCAAAAGAAATGATATATGATATAGAAAGACAGGTTTTGCACTGCTAGCCCATTTAAACCAACCGCCCCGCCAAATGATTATAATCTTAAATCTTAAATAGATACTTTAATTATAAACATTACTAATGGTTGAAAATGGATGAAAAAACAAGACCTTTCTTCTGTATAATGTAAATACACCAAAGCACACTGTTACTAACTGGGCACACACACATCAATCCATATTTAAGTTCTCTTACACATTCTCACACTTACCAAGTTCTGCAATGGTGTGGACATTAGTGTGGCATGACATCTGAACTGGGCCCTGAAAATCTCCATGAGGGACTCGGCGGTACGAGAGTCTGAAACCCTCAACTTTACCCGGCTTGTTAGGCAACTCCCAAAGAACTTGGACTGATGTGAGATTCACCACTTTAGTGAAGAACGCAGGTGGAATAGGAACTACAAACAGAGACAGATAATACAGCAGATGTAAATTATACCATCTATTTCAGAGCCCATCTCCAGTTCTCTAGTATCCTGCACTGTTTGGTGATTTCCCTGTTCAGTGAAGCCTGATTCAATTAATTACCAGATTAATTAGGTATATAGAGCAGAAAAATCAAGAAAAAATTAACAGGATTCTGTCCCTCCACAAGGGCAATTGAGGATCCCTGGTCTATGTATATAAAGCTGGAAAGGCAGCGCTAGTTCGGAAATGCAAAGCGTTAGAGCATCCTTGAGGGAACATCCACAAGTGAGTAACAAATGCAAAAGCTCTAAGGAGAAGTAAAGCATCAGGAAAACAGATGCTCAAGCATCTGCACATTTAAATAAGATTTATGCATCCATGAATTAATGAAAACAATTCTGTGAAGAGTACACATGTTTACAGAGGAATGACATAAAGCTGTAGCCTATTCAAATACAACAACTGGGTTTCAGCTCTTTTGGCATACAGTAAACAGCTACATACCGCCCCCTAGTGTTGTAGCAACAACAGTGCTGGACTCCTGGCTCGCACCCACAGGAGAGTAGGCCTTCAGGTAAATGGAATAAGTGGTGGCAGGCTCCAGGTTAGTGAGATCATGCTGGTATGTTGTCTTGCTCACAGCCTCCTGAAGTTCTTTATTGTCTGGCTCTATAATTAATAAATCATCAAATACATAGATGGGCATTCAGTTTAAATGTATTTTAATGTTCAGGCAAATGAAGAGGTACACCCACTGACAGTATAGCAGTATTACTTACCACCCAGTTTTCGTATGTGCAACACATATCCGATGATGCTGTCAGTCACTTCTATTGGAGGCTGAGTCCAGGACAGCTGCAGAGTGTTTTTGGACAGAGGTGTGGCCTTTAGGCCCTGAGGAGAGTCAGGCAGTTCTGTGGCCAGAGATACAGCCAAACGAGCACTTGCCTGGTTTGTACCAGCACTGTTCTCAGCTATGCACTGGTAGATGGCCTCATCTTCAGATGTGATACGAGTTACTGCCAGGGTACTGGAGGATATGTTTTACAGAGACAAGCAGGAAGGAAGTGAATATGTGTGTCAGTTGAAGAAAAAACAACAACAACAAAAAACCTTATGTCTAAACTGTTTAGCCATTCTGAACTTATGGAGGAAATATATGCACCAATAATCAAAGTCCTATATATTATTACTAAATGTTAAAATTAAAATTTAGGCATGTTTAATGATATATGATAGTGTCTCCTTAAAATGATTATTGATCAACGTTTGAATTATTATTATTATTATTATTATTATTATTGTATTCCTGCTCACTAATAATAATAATAATAATAATAATAATAATAATAATAATAACAGCAATGTGCAGCCCACATCCTTGTACTTGGGAATTACTATGAAATGAGTGAAGACTGACATCTTAAGGTGACACACAGGAATTACCTTAAACTCATAACTGGACATACTGACAGCAGTTTCAATTAAATACTAGCCCTATGGTTATCTGATTCCACTGGGCTAATTTTGGGCATTAACAGTAAGCCAGTGTGCACCTGTTGTTGTTGGTGAGTTTGACGTTGTCTCCAGGTGTGAGGATCTTGCCATTCTTTAGCCAGATGAGATGAGGTTCAGGAACTCCTTGAGCTACACATGTGAACACTGCACTGCTGCCTAGTGGTTTAGACACAGACTGTGGCCACTGGATGAATTCAGGGGGAGCTGCACAGGCAAGCAGGTGGCATAAAGACAAACAAAATGAAAACATGGATCAGGGCAAGGGTACAATATACAGAGAACAAGCATAGAGCAATTAACAGTGTGATTACAAAAGCATGTAATTGCATTGTTAACATTCACTGAAATTCACAGACTGGATATGTGATAAGTTGAATGTTATTCTGCACATAAGTTAGCAAAGTTATATGATACTACACCATTATACCATGCACCTATATAAATGTATGTGGGCAAATAAAAAAAAAAGAATAAATAATGAATGAAAACACTAACATGACCTAAACTTGACTAGGTGAATAAGGAGCAAACATGAATGTGGTGCTCTTGTATTCTACTTTCACCATGGGGGCTTTGACAAAAGTGACAATCTAAAGAATTTTTAGATTATATTTTAAGAATTCAGTATCTTTTGAAATCAAATAATAGTATCAAGACAGCCAGAGATCTCATTTTGAAAAAAGGGACCTATATATGAATAAGATTTCATCAACTGAATCTGCCAGCTTTTGAAGTTATCCTTAAATATTTGATCTTGAACTTTAATCTTCTAAACTTGCTCTCTTTCCCAGGGTGATGTTTGTGGATCATCCATGTGCACAGCGGGGCAGATGTGGGTTCACTCTTCCGCATGACGCCCCTTCAACGGTCTCACAATAGCCTTGCATATATAGAGCTCTCCAGACCCCTGAACCTTGCATCTTATTAACCTATTGACACTAGCTAAGGCTAAACCCCCATCAGCCCTCCAACACACCCAAAGAAGGTCCATGACTCTCCAACCCTGAGAAGAGGATCTGTGGGTGTCCATGGAGGTATGAAAGGTCAAGGGTCAAAAAGAAGCCTATTTCAATAGAGGATCATTTATCAGTTCATTCAGTTGAGTCCGTTTTGTAAGACCACAGACAAAAATATAGATCAGTTGGAAGCACAAATACCCTAAAGGGGGGAAAGTATAATTGTGTGTCTGAGTTGATTGATTATGGTTTCAAATTGTGAGGAAATTACATATGAAAACTAAATATATTTTTGATCAGATAATTACTTTCTTTTAATTAAAAAAAGCATTCCATACCATATATCATTTCTCTGTTTTAAGTCTTAAAATACAGATAGTCACCTTTTTAACTACTGTCAATAAAGACTTCAGGTGATCCAGACAGAACCATAAAACAGTGATTTTAATTCACCAAACCACTTTTCTTCTACTCCTATCAGTACTTCACCCTGCATTATCAACCAAATCCAAAGAATGAAGATTATTGTAGGGTTGTTAAATTCTTGTCATTAAGATTGGCTGACAAGATCTGAATTTCAGATCTTTTAAAGCATTATTTTATGATGTTGCCTGGTATATTAGCTACATTTCTGACTTTAATTTCTATTCCATTCTAAGCCTGCATATGATCATATAGCAGAATAACAATACTCTGCATTATGACTATTTAAAATGAAGAAAAATCTAAATCAAAACGAACAAAAAACTCTTAGAGATCCCTTTGGGGGATCCTGCTCTTTAGGCCTGATCAGTTGTATCTTTACAGCTGAGACCTAACTGAAAGCTTCACTAACCTTTCACATAAACCAATCTTTAGAAGAGTATTGATCAGCTTTCCTGTGTGCAAGGACTTAGTGATGACCTTTAGATTGAGCAGATCATTCCACATGTGTGTCTATAATTGTTTTTGCTTTCAGTCTTAATGTCATAAATTGGTAATATGTTTTCTAAGAACCCTTACAAACAAGAACACTTTGGATATAATAATAATAATAATAATAATAATAATAATAATAATAATAATAATAATAATGATGATGATGTTTTGAAACAGTTTCTTGATATTCTCTTGTGATATTGTTTATTGATAAAGGTATAACTGAAGAAATTATGGTATTAGCTTTACATCCCTTTTGCATGTGATGCTCATAAGAAATGCTTAATGGCTCAGGTACTAACATTCAAGAACAATATTTTCCCACATTTTCAGAGAAGGCCTGGTGATCTGGCAGCTGTGAAATCTGCATTATAAAGCCAGTTAATGACTTTGCTATAATTTTTCATATGAAAATTTTCACCCTAGATATAAAGGAGCTGAATTTCAAAGGGTCTGTCACACAAAGCCACATGTCCCCCCAGCACCTTGAACTTCGTCTCCCTCTGCTGACTCCCAGCTGTGAGGAAAACGACCAACCCCACTGCTGTGGTGGTAAAAGTGGGGGCAGGGGCATGGGACGACGGTCACCCTTTCTCATTTGGGAGTCATAAATTCTGCCGGACTCCACCTCTCATCGGCTGTCTGTCAGGCCAGGCTCCACCCCACCCCTGCCTGTCTATAACCACCACTGGCTCATGTCAAAGGTGAACACTGACAGGTCAGAGGTTAGTGGTCATGGCTCTTCACACTAAAAACACACACATATCTGCTGGGACTGACCCTTCTGTCTATTCTTCATTATACATTTCCATGCAGGCATCTGTTTGGACCGGGACAAAAACGTGTCAAGTACACAGGGAAGTGTGAGAGCGTGGGAGAGAAAGCTTTGTGAAAGGAAAGATATATCCAATGTTCTCAATTATCTATGTCTTGATACTAGACATCAACCTAAGCATGAGGTACTGAACTTGGCTTACAAGATAAACATACAATATAAAGGCTTAATATACTCTAAAATGTCTGTTGTGAGTGTGCCTAGTGTGCATTTAAAGTTAATTTACCATTATTCTAATGCTGAAATATATTTTGGATGCATATTTAGTGCACTAGAATTTCTGAATACTTTTTTAAGTGGCTATATGAACTTCCTGTCTGGAAAAAAAACTGCAAAGAATATATATTATATATATTATAACAAAGTTATATATATTCTCATTGGTTAAAAGCTGTAGAACTCTTAGTTCTACTCTTACCAAAAAGTAAATCAATAAAATAATGAATATATTAAAGATTAATCCCCATGGCTACACTGCCTAACCCTTTGTACAAGACAGATATGGGCATCTATTGATTGATCAGGTTACGGGTGGACACTTGGGATATAGATAGGAAAAAACACAGCTGGGTGCAAGGATTTAGCACCTGCAAAGCAGTATTAAGATTAATTCTATTAGACATAATCTGATGGATTACTATTTTAAACACAGTTGTCTCCAAAAGCATAGTCACATACGAATGTAATCAGTGTTGTCGGCTACACAAAGAGTTTGGATTATAATGCCAGTCTTTACTAGCATCAGGCCTTTTTTTACAATGTTTTAGTCTCATTGAACATTATTGTCTCTATTCAATTCAGTGTGTTTCCATTTTCAGTGTGCTCTCTATGGCAAGGAAAATGATTTCCTTGGCCATTTTTTAACATACAAGACTAACATAATGCAATAAAGTTTCAAATTTCAAAAAAGAAAAAGTGTTGGTTTACAATTACACCTCACTTTTAACAAAATTGAATACACCCTACAATTTATGACTGTTTATCACCATGCTGTGTGTCCAGTTACCCTGAGGAGATCCAATTAGTGAAGGTAATGTCATAGAGAAATATGAGCAGACTAAGCATATAGGCAGTAGCAGGGTGATGGATGAGTCATGTCAGCCTGAGGCACAAAGAGCAGGCTTCATTACCAACTATGAACCCCTATATCGTAATGTCCAGTTGCTTAATTACCAAAAATGCTAGTCATATGTCTCACAGTTTACATGAAAAGGAGAAAGTAGGAAGATACCATTACCTTTTGGTTAGGAGTAATGATTGGTGGGTGAGACTGAATATTGTCTTTTCAATCACCTTTCAAGAATCACTAAACACAAGTCAAGTTTCATGCTTGGCCATCTTAATACTCAAAGTGTTCAATCATTCATTATCTAAGCTGCTTATTCCCCTACTGGGTCATAGAGGTGCTGGAGCCTATCGCAGTGCTCACTGGGCAGAAGGCAGGGAAACACCATGGACAGATCCATTGAAGGCCAGACACACAGATAAACACACTCTCTAGGGGCAATTTAGTATCTCCAATTCACTAGATTGTGTGTCCACAGCCATGGGGAGAACATGCAACCCACACAGGAAGGACCCTGGCCTGGACTGGGAATCCATCCCGGGTGCTTCCAGCTGTTATATGACTACCCACTGCCCAAATGTGCCAGTCCATATTCTTATTACCCTTACATTCACAAATATAAACACCTCCTTGTCATGCTTTACTACTATGTAAATATTGTAAGTGCAATATGTTCACAGGAAATCACTTCCTGGCCGTCTGTGTAAATACAATTAAAAGAGCCAAATAAATTCTTTGTCAATATGGAGTTCAATCATCAATTATTCATTCGGGTTCAGTGACTGCTTTATGCTATGCACATCCTTAACCCAATTTGTGGAAAATTGGAAGAAGCCATTCACATCTAAGGACAATTTAGTGTAGCCAGGACACCTGAAAGAAAATCACTTGGCGCTATCACAGACATGGGGAATACACATGTATCTCCATGAAGAAAGTAACCAGAGCTCAGGATTGGACCATGGATCTGAATTATGTTGCATAAGATTCTAATTCATAGTTATACTAAATGTGATACCTTATGCTAACCATTGTGGTTATAACTATCTTACCTTGAACTACCAGCCTGCCTAGAGCTGTACGTCTCATCCTGGTACCAGGACGATTGGCAGCACACACATACACTCCAGAGTGCTGCAGGGACACGTCAGAGATCATCAGGTTCCCTGTGCCCAGGACCTGGATTCCTTCCACACCTATAGATCTGCCATCTGAAGACCCCCCACAGACAGAAACCATTATATACAACTATAGTACCGTACAGAAATCTGAAGATACAAAAATCTGAAGTTTCTAACCCAGTCTGCTCCAAGACACAATGGGTCGTGGGTTTCCAGTAGCAATACATTCCAAAATGGCTGTCTGATGGACGGTGATAGTGAGATTCTGTGGACCAGACAGGATCACTGGTTCCTTGTAGATGCGTGGAGCTCCACCTGACACAAAATATATAGAGCTAAATGTGATATATATAGAAAAGTCAAAGCAAATAAAATCAACTATGACATACATAGAACAATATGAAATCATGACATTTCAAACAAATATTGTATCTGCTGTATGATTTATTTATGAGCAGCTTCATAAAATAATAATAAATAATAATAAAATAATAATAATGTCAATTATCATCCAATATTTCAAAAAGGGATTTCTATGATTATTATTTTATAAAGGATATATATCTCAAACCAAGTGATTAGCTGAAATGTCATGATGTCAAAAGGCTGCTTATTTTATGTTGTACTTTACCAACATGATTTCGATCTCTTTTTAAATAGGAAATGCTCACTGACCAGTGACATTAAGCAGGGCTTCATGGCTGTAGCGGATGTTAGCAATGTTGGTGGCAACACAACGAAAAACCCCAGAGTCTGACTTCTTCACACCAGTGATCTGCAGGATCCCCATTGGGAGAAGTGTGTACCTGGATTGGAAGAGAGAACAGAGAGAAGACAAAAAGTGACTTTTTGTCATAGGTAAAATAAGTCACAGAGTAAAAGATACTGGTAAAAAAACAGCCCTATGAATCTCCATATTACCTTTCATTTGATGTGCTGATGGCCATTCGATCTTTCTCCCAGGTGATGTTGGCCTCAGGAATACTGTTCACCTGGCACTGAAAACGTGCCACTTCCCCCTCGTCTACTGTCATGGACTCTGGATGAGTGTGAAACTTAGGAAGAGCTGTGTGGGACAGATAGACAGGTGAGTGTCACCATTTAAAAAAAGATATGCTGTTATATTATTACCAGTCACAAATGGGGAAACAAAACCAAATTAAGTTTTTGATTTCATATTTCATTTGTGTTTCATTTCACACTTATGCAGTACAGGCCAAAAGTTTGGACACACCTTCTCATTCAATGCGTGTTCTTTATTTTCATGACTATTTACATTGTAGA
>JAOTRJ010000031.1:9360973-9377953 GCA_028564905.1 Leptodoras praelongus | reverse complement strand
ATTGTGGTCTAAAATGACAGGTGTTTCAGTTTCATTCAAATGAGTTTATTAAATTGTTAATTATTAAATAAAATGCGTAATTTGTTTTTGAGAGTATTCACTACTATGTTTATTAGTGCTTTTATTTTTTTATTTTCCAAAAATTAATTTAAACAATGTTTAAAAGTCATGAAAGTTTAATCTATAAGCCCTGACAGCCTGGAAACTCCACATTTTAACATCAGACTCCGCCGATATTAGTTATTACATAAAAACGGCTATGGCCACCAAAAACATGAACGCAGGTCAACACTGCACTTTTCTGGCCCTAAAAAAAGGGGGGGGTCAATGTGGCCTTCAAAATGTGTCAAATCTAACCTTTACAAATAATCTTCATGATAATGATACGTAATCTGTGATTAAAATACCATTGGTTCTGCTCTGTTGGTCAGTGCATGGTGAAGCCCATAGCAGCTGGCTGTACAGCAGCTTCCAGGTGCTTTGGTTAAAATTTAGACACTAGAAAAGTTTACGGGCATATTTACACATGACGCATGCCAGCAACATTTTACTTACAGAGTTGCAAAGTTCATAGATCAATTTCAAAGCAATAAACATTTCTATGACGAGTCTTAGTGCTGTTTCTATGTTCAACTTTTCAATTCACAAATTCAATTATTTTATCTTGATCGTGTCACCCAGTTCTACCAGATAAAAATGTACTTATATAAAAGCATTCTACTTAATGTGCATATTAATTATTGATAGAACATTTATTAAAGTATGCTGCTTACTTGTGATTTTGTTTAAGATAAAGACAGCTGTTTAATCATCATGTGTATGTTTTACAGAAAGCTCTACGTGTCAGCCTCGGTCATTGTTTGCCTGCTGCTCTCAGGCTTGGCAGTGTTTTTCCTCTTCCCACGCTCCATCGATGTCACCTACGTGGGGGTGAAGTCTGTTTATGTCACCTACGACCAAGCCAAGCACATCGTATATCTCAATATTACTGTAAGCACCTTATCAGGATTTCAGATTAATCTTAATGAAAGCAGCTTTAGAAATTGACATGTGCTTCATGTGCATTCTGGCTGCTTTTCCTAAAGCAAGAACTGAATATAATATAAAAGTAATAAAGATGAAGTTTTTTCTGTAACCGCAAAGTGTTATGGTTTCTTTTATAGAACACGCTGAACATTACTAACAACAACTACTACTCGGTAGACGTGGCCAACATCACGGCACAGGTGCAGTTCTCCAAAACCGTGATCGGAAAAACACGTGTTAGCAATATTACCACCATCAGCCCGCTGGATATGAAGCAGGTAAGCCGTTAACACTGAATATTAGTTTGATAAAGTCCTGGACTAGACTTGCCACAATACATCACTTATTCTGGATAAATTCAGGATTACGCTGCTGTATACTGATATTCTCTCTCTGTGTTTTAGATTGATTACATGGTGCCTACCATTATAGCTGATGAAATGAGTTACATGTAGTAAGTATGCTTTCAGTTTGCACGTACAGACACACCGGGACTAGGCGCACACCTTCGCAGAGCATTTTATAAAATATATTTGGAGACTTCTAAATATATCAGTCTGTTTGCAGAAGTGTGGATGGTAGCAAAAGTCTCAGTGGTGGCTCAAAGGTTGCTCTCATTACCACAATTCTTTAGATACACATCAAATGTTGTGATAATTCATCCATAGGGGCACTGTAACAATAAACATTTCAGTATCTCAGGAACTGCTTATGCTACAATTTTGTAATTTGGTATGTTTATTTCACCGCATTATTCTCTTTCTTTCACTTTATGCACTGGACATGTTCTGCACTGCTATGTAGTAGTCTAGTTTTACTGAATGAGTGGTGTTGATGAGAATAAATACTGTACACCGTGCTCTATAAATGTTTTTTAAGGGGACTGTCAAATTTTAATGACCTAAGATGGAACACAGCACGTGTTAAGATTCATCAGAAATGCTGTTTTTTCTATTCCTGTCATTTTCTTTTGCTGAATATCCATTTCTGTTCTCGCACACGCACATTCAACAACCTTCTTTATTTTTCAGTGACTACTGTACCCTGCAGACTATCAAAGTGCACAACATTGTGGTCATGATGCAGTGAGTATTTCACCGTAAATGTCGTCAAATTGAATGAGAAGCACAAATGAGACAGTTTTCTTTAGTGAAAGTGGGCTAGCGTTTCACGTTTTGACTCTTGCTTTGCAGGGTAACAGTCACCACGGTGTATTTCGGACATGCCGAACAGGTCTCTCAGGAGATGTACCAGTATGTGGACTGTGGGGGAAACACTACATCGCTGCATGAGTACAATCTCAGAACTCCCGCCTCAGACTAATGCTCGAGCTGAGTGTGTACTGGGTTTATCCGTTTGCCCTGCAGTCATCATGTTCATTATATTTGCTGAAATTGCTTGATTACGTTACCTACATTTGTTAAATAACAGGGCGTTTCAAAATCATGAGTAATGCACTTTATTTTCCAATCTCCCAAGAATTCTTTAACGTACTTGGAGTAGTGCGATTAAGAGACCTGAAAACCACTCCCAGCTGTCTATTTGCATTCTCTTTTTATACATTTCACAAAAACAATTTAGTTGGACACACTGATGCACTAAAACTTGAAAAAAAATGCTTAATGACTACAATTCTGTTAAAATAACATATCTGTATGCACTTTGAATATTTTTCTGCTTTATCATAGTTCATATTAATGAATATGCATTAATGAATGACAGACCATCCTGACGCTAATAGGCCATGCATGTTTTTGAGATCCGTTTGACTGTGTGTAGCGTAGTTGCCGTTTACTAAGAAACTATTGATTTAGAAATTTTAATTACATTCCTGGCACACACAGATCCGCATCTGCTGCGACTCAGAATGCAGTGCGTATTGTTGTTCTCCAGGTGGGTGAAGGTTTGCACTGTGGATTAATCTAAACACTTTTTCTGCGTGAAAACAAATTTCCTTTACTTGTCTCGGTTTTGGAGATGACGGACATGGAAATGACTCTCAAAGAAACGTTTGTTGAAACCCAGCTTATGAGGTTATGAAAGAGGGGGGGAAAAAAAGGAACAAAGTAATTACATTGTCACTGTTTGAATTTATGCTCAACAAAGTAAAACCACTGCAGCACTCAATTATATATGGACTGGGACTTTTCTACACATCACATATAGGAAGCTATTTCCATACCTAATAAGCTAGTTGTGTTGAACTACGTCAACATTTGTGTTGATGAATTGTGTCATTTTTAACATTGTACATGAAATGTGGATAACATCACTTTTAAAACTTTTAACCAAATTTGTATAGAAGCTTCTAGTACACAAACTATTAACCAAAACTGAATATTAATCAAGTTGATGCAGTGTGTTGCGTATCAAAAGTATGTTACGGTTTGTGAACCTGCGTGTTCTTTTGTGTTATATTAAAGCGGTTCCATATTAATCACTGAACCCACAAGTCATGTGCTTGTCTATTCAACCTCGCTCCACTCTTCAGCTTCAGATCATGATTTTCATATCTAATACAGACACGATATACGGCAGATAAATGGTGTTTATCATTATAGTTAACATCTGTGTCTAGCAGTGTGTGATATTTGTAACTATTATACTGTTTCAGCTTAAGGTTCGTTTGCAGAGTTTTAAGGAAGAGATAATAGTTCTAGAAGAACAGAAGAAATTTGTTCAGTAAAACAACTTCTAAAACAAAGAAAGTGCAATAATAGTTTTGACGTTCAACTGAAGCGTATTTTCTTGGCTTGAATAAAGGTGTAAATCCTCTTGTATCTTCCCTAATCGGTTTTCCTTATGTGTGCTGAAGCTATTGCAAATAGACAGTTAACTGTGGTTTACTTACAGTAAGTCAGTGGCAAATGGCTGATATCTGCTTTT
Organism: Leptodoras praelongus; assembly: GCA_028564905.1. Lineage (NCBI taxonomy): Eukaryota > Metazoa > Chordata > Actinopteri > Siluriformes > Doradidae > Leptodoras > Leptodoras praelongus. The sequence continues at coordinate 9,374,041 of JAOTRJ010000031.1, read as the reverse complement.
CAACTGGAACTGGTTCATTCACAACAAGAGGCTGTTGTGCCTTAGTGGTTTACATTTACATTTAGGCGTTTAGCAGACACCCTTACCTAGAGCAAATTACAAAAAGTGCTTTAAGGTCACCATCAACAAATATATTCTGATACTAGCTCAGATAACTATTAAGAGTACAATCAGGTATGAAAGTTTTTTTTAATGAAAAGGATACCTAGTTTAGGAATCTTTGGAAAGGAAAGTTTTGAGACGTCGTTTGAAGATGGACAGAGATTCGGCTGTTCTGACACTTGGAGGAAGCTCATTCCACCACCTCAGTGCCAATATGGAGTCGTGAGTCATGAGGAGTGTTTGCCCTTGGTAGATGGTGGAACCAGTCAGGTGGTGCTGGAGGGCAAGGGTGAGAGAGAGAGGGTGAAAATGATCATTTTACATGCAACATGCATTGAAAATTTTGTTTTTTTCTAAACAAGACAATACGCAAAATAGTAGTCACAGGTTCCAACATTTTTGTTTTTAGTATATTTACTAAAATACTATTAAACAAATGCATGAAATGTAAAATCTGATGCGTGTAAGCAGAAAAACAAGGTAACAGTGCTACAGGCTGTTGACATGCTTTTATGGAACATGCAATTCACTGTTGCTGCATGTCACGACACATGACGCATGTTATTTCAAAAGTAACTGTAATATGTCCACAAGTACTTACTGAAATGCACACAAACATTATACTCCAGTTTGCATTCATGCCAGTGATAAGAATATTTGTTTTATAAGGTCATAAAAACAACATTCGTAGTGGCACTCTGCCACGGCACAATGGCTTTCAGGAGGATGGTTCAGAGAGCCTGCTTGAAAAATTAAACCTTGTGTTAGTTTTACTGCTTTAAAATGTATTACAGTTTGCTAATGCAGTCCTACAGACCGATGACGTTCCTGTTATGAGTAAAGGGCTTAGATCATTTGACTAAGGGCAAGGAAATATCTTGTGCCCTAAAAGAGAAAACAGGATCTAAGATGTTCCAAATGAAAGGCCACTGGGTGAAACTCCACTGGGTTACGTTTGAGTCAACATTGTCTATGCTGGTTTCTTCTGGTTTCTTTGCCAGTAGGAGTGTGTATACAGTATGTGTCTGGGACCCCTTCTATGGTGTAATCTTGCCTCTTTCTAGCTTAAGCACCAGGTTGAAGTGCTTGCTGTAGGTGAATGAATGAATGTACTGCCCTTCAGCTTCCCTTAATAATAAAACTCACTACCGGTAATCTCAGTAATTTGGTACTGCCTTTTGGTCATTGGCTAGTACCAGTGGTGGTTCAGGCACGTTGCACTGTGAGCAGAATTTGAATATTCATATTCATTCACAAGGCAGTACTTTTTTGATCTAAATGTGTTTTAAAGCTTCTATGTGAAACAAACAGCAACATTGCACAATATATATATCAAGTGTCTATAAAAAGTCAATCAGTAACGCAGCACTTTTTCTTTTTACAGATCTCTAGTAATGTTATCATGAAGGCTATAATGTTTTTGCATGAAAGGAGCCATAATGTGGAGTGTGTTTGTGTAGATGAACTGTTTAAGTACAGTGCAACCCAGTGATAATCTCTGATTCAGCCAGTGGCGCTAAAATGGCTCCTGAGAAGCTACAGCAGGATTATGGAGATAATCACACTCTGTAGTTCTGCTGAGTGCAGAGTGTCAAGCAAACCAAACTTGTTTTCCAAACTGGTCCTACCACAGATATTCTACTTTATTACTGATCCCCACTTCTTAACAGATCTGTACAAGGAATTGGTGTACACCTGATTCATTTAGTTGTATCAGTGGAGGTGTTCCTGATGCATACTGCACATAGTGTCCACTGCTTTGAAAATACAGACAGTTGAAACACAGTATAAGGACTTGAATGACATATGCTGCCCTTTCAGACGTTTATGAATGGCATGACTGTACGAGATTTTGACTGCCATATTTCCAGTGCCAGGAAAATGCAACCATGTCATCTCTCACACACTTTTACTTTTTTTACTAACTGTATTTATGTATAGAACTAACACTTTCCTGATGCACATTATTCCCAACTTGTGCAAACAGCTTAGAGATTTCTGTTTTTACAATGGTGTGACAGTGTAAACACACTGTCTTACAGTCGCAGTAGATCCCATATAAGCACAAATGACATTACAACAGTTAAATCTTTGTTTTACATTGTGTTGTCTTGTCCAAAATCCAATCACATCATTGCCCCCTGTCTGTGCACATTCCGCATTTCCTTCATGATATACTATCAAAATTCTGTGTAAAAGCCACAAGGGTGAAATCATATTCCATTTAATTGCATTTCTCCTTCCATGGAAATGTGGCATCAAATGTCTGTCATTCTCAGTCTCTTTCTTTCTCTGTTTCTCCATACAGCTATCTGCTTTGGTTTGAAAACACACCCCCCACACAATTTGTTGAACACACCCACTTGCACTCTCTAGAACAGTGTTATACATTGCTACTATTGATTCAGCCCTGACAGGCAGCTGTGTCTCACACCACACTCTTAGCTCCATACACCTAGACTATTCACTCCATTCAGCCATGGCTGTCTTCCACAAGGAGTTTGAACAGGCAGGGAAGAAAACAGGCCTCAAAATCTGGAGGATCGAGAAAATAGATCTGGTTCCAGTGCCAGAAAACCTGCACGGGAACTTCTATGTAGGTGATGCCTACTTAGTCCTTCGCACAGTCAAACAGAAAAATGCCTGCTTTTATGATCTGCACTTCTGGCTGGGTGAGTTAAAGAACATTTATAGCACAATTGCATTTATTTTATGACATAAACCTGACATGTTATCTGATTGGAGTTTGAGCAATCTGCTCATAGTGTAAGATTTTTATAATGGGCAATTCAGTCTATTCAAATTGCATTAACGAGGCCTGTCAAAATAGATGTGACATTTCCCTTTGGCTGTATCAATTCTTTGATAATATTCTAATGTGGACACTGAGATAAGTAAGACTTAATATAATCTGGCTAATGGGAAGGTGGACTGGGGAACTATATCAAGCTCATTTGCTTCTCAAAGTCATGATTTACCTCTTAAACAAAAACAGGCCATAAATCTAACAGCAGACAGCTAAAATGCAAATGGTAGACATGGTGAAATCCATCTTTTGCCATTATGACACTGACCTCTAACTTATATATAACTTATGTTTGGAAGAAAGAAAGATCTGTGTACTGGAAATGCATACTATGGAAAATGAATGAAATTAGAAAATGACTTTGTACTTGTCTTTGAGCTGGTAATCAAAGCATAATTAACGGTAATTAGACAGCTTACAAGAATGACATTTTCTGATACTTTTGTGATGCAACTGAACAAGCATCAAATCTGCAATGACACTCCAACCGTACTACTGATGGGTCCTGATCTTTGCTGATCACAGTAAGTTGTACTTGAACATATACGGGTGAAATAATAGAAATTGTATCAGTGGTCTGCACATCCAAGGTTTTATACCCGGCTAGCTGTTGAATGGCTTCATGATTTATGAGCATATAAGTGATATATAAGTACTTTATTGTATGCGTGTAAATAATTCAAAGTAATTCTGGCTTACTATGGTCTTATTGCCAGTGAAACCTTGCAAAATCTGACGTGAAATACAATTCGCAAACAATAAAACTCCGTTCTGCTTTACGCTAATATTTCTTCAGCTTCTCCACCTTGACAATGAAGTTGAGTCTAGTGACATATATTGCCTTGTCCCTGCTCTTATCTCGGTCTTTCTTTAAGCCCACACCATTAAAAATCATGAACCACCGAGGATGTACGTAAATGGGCTCTTAATGGATTTTCTGTCTATCACATCCTCATCCTGAATTTACTCTAATGCAGTTCACCACATAATGGAGAGTAATGCATTCAAGGTCTTTTATGGAGAAACCACATCAACTACAAGTGTTTCCTACAGTGCCTCTGTGCATCATGTACTTCAGCATCAACGTTTGTAAAGCATAAAAAGTGTTACCCTACAACACGTGAGAGTTAACACAAGTACCAGCAGTTTTGCAAAAGTGTGAAACTCTGCCGATGCTAATGCACATAATATGCAAAAATGAAAGACATGAAAGTTACAAAATTCACATGCAGTGCCTTGTGTAAATATACAAATATGTATTAATATTACATAATTTATTTAAAAAAAAAACATAATTTTGCAAACTACAGTATTTCTGGCATTCTCAAATGCCAGTTTTGGAACATTATCAGGACAACCCCCAACCTTATACACAGCATTGTAATAAAGAATATTGACTTATTCTTGTAATGTATTCCCATCTGTGTGTATATTTCTATGTCTGTCCAGGTAAAGAGTGCACTCAGGATGAAAGTACAGCTGCAGCAATATTTACAGTACAGCTAGATGATTATTTGGGGGGCAAGCCTGTTCAGTACCGTGAACTCCAGGGCTGTGAATCCACTGCTTTCACCAGCTACTTTAAAGGAGGGATCACATACAAAGTACATTTTCTCTCGTAATTTTAAAACTGCTGCTGTTTGTACTTTTGCAGACTGACTGACTCATGGTGTAGGAAAGAAAAAAACACTGTTTCTTTATAATCCAGGCAGGAGGTGTAGCCTCAGGGTTCCATCATGTGATCACCAATGACCTCAGTGCCAAGCGGCTCTTCCACATCAAAGGCCGACGTGTGGTCAGGGCTAAGGAAGTGCCTCTGGCCTGGGCCAGCTTCAACAAGGGCGACTGTTTCATAGTGGACCTGGGTGCGGTAAGGGCCCACGGAAACACATTGGCATTAGACATTTCATAACTTTAAATGGAAAAGATACGAAGATCAACTTTATCAACCTTGAAGGAAATCCTTGGGGTATGTTTAGGGTACTTATTGCTGGTGAGTTGTTATCTTATACAACTGTAACCTTATAATATGTCCTTCTTCCTGTTGTGCTAATATGATCATGTACTTCAAGAGAAGGCAAACAGTAAAAGCAATTACATACTTTTGATCGACACTTCTGTACACTCAACACTCAACACTATTAGTATGAAACAGGATCTCCTGCACCCCACACATGTGCTGTGTATGTACAAGGGGAGGGAATGTTATTTGGATTAGTCTGTAGTTGTCAACATGTCAGTGCTGACTCAATGAACAGGACAGCATTAGAAAGGACGTGATACTTATTATTGCTTAAACAAGGTGCCTTTTTGGCAAGAAAACTACATAGTATAACAATACATTACCATTCAATTCATTGACCAATAAGTCGGAAATCAAATGTTATGACCAGATCTCAATCTAATTAAACATCTGTGCGAGACGTTACACAGGACTTTCTAACACTATCATCAAAACACCTTCTGAGGGATTGTCTTTAAGTAGAATGGTGTTCATCCCTCCAGTGCACTTCCAACTTGTGTAGCTTGACATGCTATGTTGATTTTTCCCTTCAAGTTGCTACCTATGTGTACATTGGTCTGTGAAGCCCTGGGAGGCCATGTTTGTTTTCATTTTTAATATGTGCTTATGATTTACTAAACCGTGTGCACACTTTATTCTTGCACACAATAGAGTAAAGCATGCCCATGCTTTAGTAACAAATGGCCAGGTTAAACTAATTCAAGCTCACAAGCTTACAAAAGTGTGCACATGGTTTAGTAAATTGTGAACAACGAATTCAAAATAAAAATAAACATGGCCTCTCCAGGGCTCCATGTTGGTCCTGATGTAAACATGATCAGTCAGAATAAACCTGTATTCATTTGATGCCACTAATGAGACATAAACAGCTAAAATGCTTTTTAATAAATTCAACAGTGCTTCTCCCCTGAAATGAAAAGCACTATAGAAATGCACTAAGTACAAAGTTAATATACATATACATACATACAAGTGAATAAAGAATATAATAAATAAATAAGTGACGTGAAATCAAACATCTTTCATTTTCAGAAATTAAAAATATTTGGAAAGTAGTTCAAACATGAAGACAAAGAAATGTACAGGACAAAGTGGTTAAATTGCAATGTTGTAGAATGTTTGTATGGCCAGGATCTGAGGGCTTATGCTGTGTCTCATACTCACTCTTTCCAGACTATCTACCAGTGGTGTGGCTCCATGTGCAATAAGTTTGAGCGGCTAAAGGCAGCCCAAGTTGCCGCAGGCATTCGTGATAATGAACGTAATGGCAGAGCTCAGCTTGTAGTTGTAGAAGAAGGAGGTGAACCCAGAAGGATGACTGAGGTAACATGCATGTACATACAAATGAATGAAACAGGAAATGCTCTTCTATGAAAAAGGAAGGGTTTGCTGTGTGTGGTGTAAATATTTTTTATCAACTTGAAGCTATGTGGTTAAGACCCTGTTTGTATGCACACATTTTGTTGTGACCAGATCTGTTGCTCTTCATTTTTTTCACATCACAGGTTCTTGGTGAAAAACCAGAGCTTGCAGATGGGGGTGATAGTGACGACCTCACAGCTGATGTATCTAACAGAAAAATGGCAAAACTTTACATGGTAGGTAGTAGGTAGTTTACCAGCTGCAGCACAACTCAACTAAATATACGGATACAAATCCACAGATGCAAATTTAACATTAAGCCACAACACAAAAAAAAACTGAGCTTGTTTTTTAGGTATCTGATGCCAGTGGAAAAATGCAAGTGACACTTGTATCAGATGAGAATCCTTTTTCTCAGAGTCACCTGCTGACTGCTGAGTGTTTCATTTTGGATCACGGCAAAAGCAAGATGATCTTTGTGTGGAAGGGTGTGTGTACAATTTCATGCTATGTTCTTATGTAGATGTATGATTAATGATATTAGGGGTAATGATCTGCTGAGAACCCCCCTCAAACCCTGCCTAGGTTTGAAGCATCAGCATTTCTATATCTTGTTTCCTGCTTTATCTCAGATCTGTCATACAAACATCTTCCTATCTGACTTAGGTCGCAACGCAAACCCCAGTGAAAGAAAAGAGGCTATGAAGACAGCTGAAGGCTTCATCAAACAGATGGGCTATCCTGCAAACACACAGGTTCACAGCCTTATGTTAATAATACATTATGTGACAGGCTAGACAAACCCTTCAACATAATAATTTTTCCTGCCTACACTGAACAGTTACAAGACATAATTGCCAAGTAATTTGTCTAGTGCATAGATAAATGATAATACGACTATACCCCGCCCCCCATGTTCATACAGTGACAAAGCAAACATCAGCTTCACTAAGTCACAATCACTGTTTTGAAAAAGAATATGCAAATAATTAAAGCCCTCTTCCTCTAACACAGATTCAGGTGCTTCCAGAAGGTGGAGAAACTCCCATCTTCAAGCAGTTCTTTAAGGATTGGAAAGACAAGGACCAGAGTGAAGGACTAGGCCGGGTCTATGTCACAGAGCAGATCGCTAGGATTCAACAGGTGGAGTTTGATGCTTCTAAACTTCACGAATCTCAGCAAATGGCAGCGCAGTACAACATGGTGGATGATGGCACTGGAAAGACACAGGTGAGAAACATTGTGAATGGCTGGTACAAATGGGCTAGCAGGAAGCCTGGGGTCATTCAAAGACAAAAAAAGACATCAAAATAAAGTTTTGTTTTTGGCATCCATGATTATTTGCTGTTAAATTGGATAAATTCATCATACCAATCATCAAAAGCTTTGAATCATCTGGTTAGGCTTTCCACTAGATTTTGCAGTATAGCTGTAGGGATTTGCCCATTCACCCATAAGCACATTACATACACATTACTTTACATACTGTATATTTATATACCTCATGCATGTTTGCACATTTTTATACTCATTTCTATTTTACATACTAATATACTTTATGGGGCAGTGGTACCCAGTAGATTAGTACTCCGGGTTGTCGATCGGAAGGTCATTACTGTCGCTGTTGAGTCCCTGAACAAGGTGCTCAAACCAGCCACCAAGAGGTGCAATGCACACACAGTGCCAGTCCCAAGCCCAGCAACTGAGAGGGTTGCATCAGGAAGGGCATCCAGCATAAATCCCTGACCAGATTAAGACACAGTGACCCCAAGAATGGAAGCCATTAAGACATTAAAAAGGAAGAAAAATACTAATACACTTTATATTTTTACATATTTATATTTTATTACTATTTTACTATTAGTAGCATTTTGATATATGATGATACATACCCGGGCGACACGGTGGCTCGGTGGGTAGGCAGCTGTGTGCTTGATTTTTGGGGGGTGCTTGACTTTGGAAGGACACTGAAGGGATGATCTACATTTGTTTTTTACATTTCAAGACAGAATTGTGTGCAAATTGTGATCACATGATTGTGATAATACCTCCTCCATCAAATGTATGGATTTGTCAAAAGCCTTTACATATATACACTTAGACTTTATTATGAAAGTGTATTTCTGTTATTCATGGTTTGCTGTTTTTCAATGTTTTATTTTTCAGATTTGGAGGGTGGAGACTGGTAATAAACAAGAAAGCAAAGTTCCTGTAGATCCAGAGACATATGGGCAGTTCTATGGGGGGGACTGTTATATCATTTTATACAGCTATGCAAAAGGTCAAATCATCTACACCTGGTAAGAGTTATACTGTCTATGATGAAGTTCAGTAATGTGCCAGACACTTATGTATGCTCTCTCTTCATAGGCAGGGGTCCAGCAGTTCAATAGATGAGGTGACTGCTTCAGCCTTTCTCACTGTGGAACTGGACAAGTCACTGGGTGGAAATGCAGTCCAGGTAACTGTAGTTATACTTTAGAAGGAGAAAAGAAAAAAGGAAGAATATTTATTTAATTTGTTATTCTATTGGAGATAATCAGGTACCAAATACACATATACTGTACATATTACATGTATAATGACATAGTACATGTCTAATGAACTAGGTGGGCCTGGTGTAAAGCTGAAGGTGGTTAATAAGTAATGTTATTGCACTCATAAAGCTACTGTACATACAGTGCCTTGATTCCTCTACCTTGAACTTTTCCACATTTTGCAGTTTGGTAGTGAATGATTATTCCTAGTCTTAGTTTGACAGGTTCTTGGTTTTCACTGATGTTCACTGATTTACTCTGGGTTAACGTCCAGGAACAGCTGTATTTATATGACTATCATATGAATCTTTAACTGCACACAGCATTTACCGAGTTACCAAATTTACAGAGTTCACCAAAGCTAATTTAGGTGTTCCAGAGCAATGGGTCTCAATACATATTCAGTTACAACTTTTACATTTATGTATTTAGAAATTTGTTTGCAAACTAAGTTAGATTTTCCTCCATATTCAATATTATGGGCAATTTTGGGTAGATTAATGACATAATCCAAAAAGACATAGACTTTTTCAGTACCCTTCTATGAAAAAAGAAGAACCCATAATTTTAACGGAAATAACTTGAAACTGACTGAAGTATTTGGCATCCATCATTGTTTATTCGATAGTTAATAAAAAAACCAGTCCTTTAAATAGTAAAACAAAAGAAACTGGCATTTTTGTTGTACAACCTTTAGAAGCAAAGACCGAAAATAATCGATTTCTGTAGCTCTGAATGAGACTTCTGCACCTGTCAGCTGATAGTTTGGCCCACTCTTTCTGAGCAAACTTCTGTAGCTGCCTCGGGTTTAAAGCGTGTCTTCTCTGTACCGCATGTTTCAGCTCTTTCAATAGATATTTCGTGTGATTCAGATCAGGGTACATAGAAGGCCAGCTCAGAATAGTCCAGTATTTTGTCCTTAACTGTGCTTTTAGTTTTTAGCTGTGTGTTTTGGGTCTTTATTCTGTTGGAGAACCCGTGACCTGCGACCGAGACAGAGCTTTCTGACACTCGGCAGTACGTTCCACTCCAGAATACATTGATAGTCTCGAGATTTCATTGTGCCCTGCACAGATTCAAAGCACTGTGTGTGAAATGCAGCAAAGTGGCCCCAAAGCATAACCGAGCTTCCTGCATGTTTCACAGTAGATACAGTGGTCTTTTCTTTGAAAGCTTCATTTTTTTGAGTCTATGAAGATAGAGCTGATGTGATTTGCTAAAAAGCTCCAGTTTTGTCTCATCTGTCCAAATAACATTCTCCCAGAAGCACTGTGGTTTGTCAATATGCATTTTAGCAAACTGCAGTCCGGGTATTTTATGTTTTTCTTCAACAGTGGGTTGACGTGGGTCACAGCAGATGGTGCGATCAGACACTGATGTACCTTGACCTTGGAGTTCAGCTTGTATATCTTTGGAACTTTTCAATTGTTCTATCCTTCTGTTCGATTTGGAGTCTTCCTCTTGCAGTCACCTCCACGGAGATCCCATGGTCCCATGGACCTTAAACTTGTAGTCACAGGAGCATCAAACTGCTTGGAGATGCTTGTCTAGAATTTTCTTTCTGACATCTGAATTTTTCTCAGACAACTCTCTGCTTTACTTTCTCTGGCCCATGTTCAGTGTGATACCAAACAGTATTAACTACTTAAAGAAAACAGTTAGTTTGAAATGTTATAATAATACTATAATCTATACTATAATACTATAATCTATTTATTTATTCTTTTCTAGGGGTACCAATAAGTCCAGGCTATTGTACAATATCTTTGTAGAATAAACAATAATTTATTTTATTTTTTTATTTTATTTTATTTTATATAAGTTTTCACACTTACTTGCATGCAGTTAAACATTAATTTCAATACTTTTCAGGAGGATTGAAGTGTCACTTCAATGAGCTGTAAGGGTACCAACAAATTTATCCTTCAATTCCACATTCTAACAGTACAAAATGTGGAAACTTTTAAGGGGGTGAATACTGATGCAAGCCATTGTAACTGTTAAAAAAACGTAATTATGTGCAAAATATTGAGTTGTGAGTAAAAAGACTGTATCCATCAATCATACTGTACTACTAGACATTTATATTACACTCTTATATTGACTCAGTTGGCAGAAGCTTTTATCCAAAGCAAACTGAGGAACAACACTCAAGTATCAGTACAGTAGGCAACCTTGAAATAAGCACTAAGTACTAAATCTTTTCAACACATTGCAAGGAGATCAGCAAAAGAAATGCACAGTACATGCGAATTCGTCATGTTATGTTGTTAGGAGATTAGATTCTTGAAGATAGAGATGGATATCTTTGCTGTGGTACCACTGGGTTCCACATCAGGGAGCCACAAACAAGAAGAGTCTGGACTGAGATTGCCTTGGTTATGATGACAGTACCAGACAATGTTCTCTGGAGGAACGCAGTGGCTGAGAAGGAGCATAATCCTGTATGCTTGATTAGATGGGTGCAGACCCAGAAGTCACTCTTTAGGCAAGCATTAGTGACTTGCTTGAGTGATTCCTGGCACAATGGTGTGAGATGTAGAAGAATAGGTAAAAGTCAGGAGTTTTTATACTTTGTTTTCAGTAAGATGGGTGAATGAAGGAAGTGGTGCAGCATTGACCAGGGGAGATAAACAGGGACATGTACTGCTACATGTTGGGTGCCTTGCCCTCAGCTAGGGGGCTAAGTGAGTAAGGTGGTGTTCCATTGACCATTGAAGAGGCAGAGGAAGGTATGTAGTAGGACTGGTTCATAATCGGCTTGTGCATACCCTGCTCTCAGTGAGAGGGCTGACAGGGAGAGTGAAATGGGGGAGACCGGTTGTCTCCAAGTGGATAAAAGAATTGTCTACTGATGGCCTCCACCTTTCCAGTAAAGACAGAGGCAAATATTTCCACTAAGAAGTTTGTGTCTGGTGGAAGTGATGAAGGATTGAGTATATGTTTTGAAGCTGGAAAAAAGTGTCTCTGGTCTATACTGATGACATTATCATTGTAAAAAGCAGTTTCTGATGGAAGATTCTGATGGAGTGACCCTTTATATCACTGAGGTCACAGGTTTTATGTCATTTTCTGTCAGCAGTTCTGGGATTGTTACACAGCTTTCAAAAAGCATCAGTCAGCCATGGATGAGGCTGATTAGAGTGACTGGAGGACACAAAATATCCAAACTTGAGCTCAGTGTAGAGACACTGTGACATCACTAGTGCGACCCCTAGTGGGGAAAATGTGCTAAGACGTGGTAGAGTGGTTAGACCAGGGGTGTCCACAAAGGGCCGGTGTGGGTGCAGGTTTTCTTTCGAGTCAAGCAGGACCACACCTCATTTAACCTGTTTTTAATCTATGGATTTAATCAGTGGATCTTGACTTTCAGTAGAGTGTGGCTTGTGTTGGTTGGAAAGGAAAGCTTCACCTACACCTTCGCCCTTTGTGAATAAGACTGGACAGTGTGTCTGTTGCACAACTTTGAATGAGAATGAGGTTTGCTGGTTTCTCTTTGCTGGTTTGGTGAGTTGGAGGAGCTGCAAACCCCTTGGGTCAAATGAGTATATCAGGGACAGGAAGTCTGCAGAGCTCAGATAGCTGGTTAGAAAAAAACAAGAATGAAACCAGCTTTGTTAACTGCACGCTGGCAATTTCACATCCCAACAGAGAAGGAGGTACATATAGGCGAGGATTGTTACAATGGTCAGAGGTTAGGTAAACTCGCACAGGAAGACTCACACAGGTAAACTCACACATGTTAAATCCTACAGGTAACTGGCACAGGTAGACTCACACAGATAGACTCATACAGGTAAACCTTAACCGAGTTGGTCTTCACACGACGAGGTCTACACATGAGCAGGTCAATACAAGACTGCTGACCCTTATATTGACGCTTCAGTGACAATCTCTTCTGATATAGCATGATCTTAATTGAACACAACTGTTCACACATCAGGAATGATTGCACCCACCTGAGTAAACCTGTCAGATTAGCAACACAAAAGGTTTTTTGGAGGCGTGAACTTGGTCACATGACCCTAGTGCCCCAAAACTCACACCAACAATCCAAAACTCGCAGCAATAATTCACAAATAAAGTGCATTGTGAAGGATTTATGGGATCCATTAGCAGTATTCATAATTATATTTTTATTTGGTATAATCACCAATAACTAGAGGGCGGCACGGTGGCGCAGTGGATAGCGCTGTCGCCTCACAGCAAGAAGGACCCGGGTTCGATCCCCGGGTGGG
>JAOTRJ010000031.1:9345945-9360873 GCA_028564905.1 Leptodoras praelongus | reverse complement strand
AGAGTTGCCGGCTGGGCACCGGCTCCCCCGTGACCCCGTAACTGGGAATAAGCGGTACAGATAATGACTGACTGACCAATAACTAGAAATCTTTGTGTTTTTGTTAGCTTAGAATGAGTCTTTCACCTCTACCTGGGAGCAGTTCGTCTTCCAAAAAAACAAAGATTGCTCTCTAGAGACAGTATTGTTCTTTCTGGGTTCCATGGAAGATGGAATGAAAATGCTTGTAATGAAAATGCTAAGGCCCCATACAGTACATAACATATGCAAAGTATTCAGGAGAAACCCTGCCATCTTGAGGTCATATTCAAAGCTTCATTTAAAACTCGATCACACTGTTCAGGTCCGAGTGACCCAAGGAAAGGAGCCAGCACATTTGCTGAGTGTGTTCAAAGACAAGCCTCTGGTTGTGTATAAAAATGGGACATCCAGGCACGGAGGGCAGAAACCTCCACCCGAGACGCAGCTATTTCAAGTGCGCAGAAACCTGGGTACCATCACACGCATATCAGAGGTAAGGTCCAGCACACAGGTGCATGACTGATTGAATATAAAAATACGTAATTACACTTTATCGGTTGATTTATTAACTGGAGATGCATTTGTTTGTATATTTTTAACAGGTTGATGCCATAGCAGGTAGTTTGAACTCCAATGATGCCTACCTACTGAAGGTGCCTCAGGGGGACGGGTATCTGTGGGTAGGGAAGGGGGCGAGTGAAGAAGAGGAACATGGAGCTGAATACATGAGTGGGCTGCTGCAGTGTCGTACCCAACGCATTACAGAGGGAAGTGAGCCAGGTGAGAGAACACCACCTGCTGTTTTTACACACCTACTATACCGTGGCACTGTTGAAAGTTCAGTACTTGTTGGTCAAAAGGTGTTGATTAATTTTTTTCTATCACAGCTCTGACAATACTACGGCTGCAAGGTTTATATTAATGTGTCGTTCTAGTACGCTATGATGCAGTAATAATAATTTGCATCGGGACTTTGTATACCATACACTATTGTTTGCTGTAAGGTGACATTTATTAGAAACTTTTGGAAAGGAGTCTACAGTGTCAGCATTTTGTAAGGGTCAGAATTCTGATTCGCAGAATTGTGAATGCCATGTTTTTGGTCATATGTGAAGATGTGCGTGGTTTTTTTTTAAGACAGGATGAGAAATGAGTGGGGAGTAATTAACTATAGCTGTTATACGTGATAGCAAGAACTAGTTTGACTCACAGATGATCTACAACATTAAAAGTAAAAGTAAATGGTTAAACATAACTACAAAATTGCAGACATTTGCAAAATCATGAGATTTAATTATACAAGCCTTAACATGACAATTTTTAGAGCTTTCCCTAATTATAGGAAATCATTTTCACCATTTTGACAGCTATTGCCAGTGGAAGGGCATCTTAACATTAGAATCAAGAATGCAACACTTAATGAACCATTATGGACTAAACAATTTGGCATTTACAGCCTTTAAAAATTCTGATAATAATTCTAACTATGCCAGCCCCTTGGCATCTCTGTAAATGAGATTCCACATTGGTATTTTCATTTTACAGCACATTAAATGAGAAATAAATGCATTTTTGGCTATGTTCATTTTCCCCCAGATATTTTCCATGACTAGAAACCAAATCTATACACTTCCAGTTTGGAAATATGGCAAGCCTAATTTTTCTTTTGTCAAAGGGGCATTCTGGGCAGCTCTGGGTGGAAAATCTGAGTACCAGACATCAGAGAGGCTGGAGAGCAAAAGCATTGTACAACCTCCTCGTCTGTTTGCCTGCTCGAACAAAACAGGAAGATTCAATGTGAGTATCGAGCCTATAAAGAGAAAAGGCTTACCAGCAAAACTATACAGTCAGTGCTAAGACAGTTTGGAGTGTAACATTTTCTCTATATTAAATGGGGCGTTTTAAAATCATAGCTTATTTTGGGTATTTTGCTCTCCACATTCAGCTAGATAAACATCTTCAGTAATCATCACGTTAATTCCTAGCTGTATTCTGTCCTGTCTGTAATACAGCCATTTTTGTTTCCTGTGTTTTAAGACCTTTTCTTGGTTTGATTGATAATCTATTTTAATTTGAGTACAAAATAAGGATCATTTCCCAACCTAACAATGTGGAAATTGCATTATTTGGGTTATTTATTTGTCTGGTTTTATATAAACTTGTTCATGGTATTTTTAACAAGCCAGACAAAGTACAGACATTTGAAAAAACACCACTGAATAATCACATATAGCAAACATATAGCAAAATATTCATTCCAATTTCTAAATACTATTTGCAGACTTTCTTCATGTTTCTGAAAAATATTGACATAATAAAAACTCACATTGTCATAATTTATAGCATAATAACAGGCAATAAATCATCCATTTATGGTTCATACTCAGATTGAAGAAGTGCCTGGCGAATTCACCCAGGATGACCTGGCAGAGGATGATGTCATGCTACTGGATGTCTGGGATCAGGTAGAGTAGATAAACTCTTATATGGTATTTTACATGCTAACAAGTGCATGTGATTATATGTACAAATATTTACACTTTTCATATGCATGTATATTTCTGTTATCTATATAAATCATTGGAATGTCAGGAACTCACATAATGTTTAACAGGTGTTTATCTGGATCGGAGCTGATGCCAATCAAGTGGAAAGAACAGAGTCAGAAAAGTCGGGTGAGCAGTTCTTGCACACATTTTTTTCCCTGCAATAAAATCCACCACATTAAGCTTGATAATAACATATCAGTATCGTTTAACATAATTACGCGTGTCAAAATGGAGCACTAATAGTGCTCAAATGCACACCTAATTACACTAAGAAGCATTACAGATGAAATCATTGCCAGGATCACTTTGTGCTTTTGTAAAAGTGGATTGTATCATGTTCAATGTGACAAACGTAATGGATGAAAACGATGAGGTGAAATATTAGATTCTCCTGTTTAGTTTTTGAGTGTTGGGCTTTATGTTAAGTGCTAACATACAACTACAGCCTATTAAATGTCCTGATCATAATGAAATTATCATTAATTTATGGGTCTGTATGTTAACCAGAGTGACTTAATTTTGAGTGGGTTTATTGTCATTATACTAATGCATGCACTTAATTAATGCACAGATTCTTGTGATAATACCAGCAATACCTTAAAATATAGAATTATATAAAATATAAGGTGTTGAAGTAAAGGTTGTTTTCTCTTTCTAGAAAATGAGTGTGTGAAAATCTATTTTGTGCATAAACTGGCTGAACAAATCTGATAAATAATCATAAATAAAAATAATAAACAAAACAAACAATATTATGAAATTAAAAATGCATGTATATTGGCCATTAATTATCATATTGGACTAAGGGCTGAATAAATCAGACACAATTAGGCAGTATAATGTTTTTAGTATGTGGTATGTCTTATTAAAAATGTGAAAGGGGTAAGGATAATATTTATCTAAGAATAAAAAAAAAGCCCAATTCAAGCAATAAATACTGAATATAAGCATAACATCAGTACACTAATGCAGTACAAGGTTAAAGAGAAATTTACTGAGAACAGTGCAATACACAGCACACACAGAGTCTAGGCCAGTGTCTGTCACTGAAGTATGTGCAAACAGCATCGTACAGTCAAGAATGCACAGACCTCTGAAGTGAAAATGTGTAAAATCTCCATTGATTGCTGATTTACCATTCTTTTACAGCCAAGGCGTATATCGATACTGACCCATCAGGACGGGATAGGGGGACTTCTGTAGTGACAGTGAAACAGGGCCATGAGCCCCCTACATTCACTGGGTGGTTCCTGGCTTGGGACTCCTCCAAATGGCAGACGGAGAGCGCAAAATGAAGACGCAACATGTAATTTTCAGCTCAGGGAGGCTGTATGACTGTGTCTACATATAAGACAGACTATGCCTTAAAACTAACATATCAGACATGCTTGTATATCAAAATAGTACCTCATCATAGGGTACCCTTACTTGTCACTGGAGTGGTGTCTACCTTTTCTACTGTGTATCATTTACCTGCAAAGGTGCATGAAGTAAATTATTACTCTAAAAGCTCAAGAAATAAAGGTAATAGGCCTACAGTGGTTCTTGAGTTGCAATTATGTACTTTAAATCCTTTTAAATGTGCAGTATATGCATGTTACCATATAAAAGATACATGTTAAAGATACAAAAAGATGTAGGCCTACTCTTGAGCATACCCAACATCTCTGGTGCACCATCTCAAAAACAAGGCAAAGAATGGCTTTGTGCTCCTTTTTCTGAGTGTGTCCTTCCGCCACTTTTATGCATAAAATAATTGCACTTGCATGCGTTGTTTTACTCTGTATTCTTCTTTTTATGTGTCTGAATTATGGTATTTTTGATAGGTCTACTGCTTGATAAAATGCAAAAAAAAAAAAAAAAAGTAAAACTGATGAGATCATTGTCTGCTCCACTTGACCTTCCACAGTGATGAATTATCGTCTCAGTGATTAACTTTAGGCTATCAGATATTTTAGAAATGTAATCAAGATCTTTATCAGTTGTAGGATTAATACTAGCTAACTCAGACCCGGGGAAAATAAACTGACATGGAAACCAGTGACCGCAAGATGGCAAGCTCGAGGAAGAGACGCACCTAGAAACCGAGCACTTGTCCTACTTTTCTTATTTATCCCCACAAGAGAAAAACGTCTCACCGATATCGAATTAACACTATTTCCGCCCCAAAGACGACAGAAAACAATGTTGTGTATTTGTACGAAAGGCACTATAGCCAGTCTGGGCTCTTGTTGTTTGCCCCTGTTTGAGGTCAAACACGTGTTAATGGCCGGGTGATGTGTGTGATAGCAGCTCATCTTCACACACTGGCTGAGAGCTGGAGTTGCTGATGGATCATGAAACACCGCCTCTTTTCACCAACTCTCACTTTGCACAAAGACCCAGTCTTTTCAGGTTTCATTTAGCTGGTGAACACGATCTGTAACCGGAAAAAGTATACATTATCATTCTCTTAAAAAAAAAAAACACACACACACACACACACTTCTGTGATAATTATGCAATTTATATCCCTGAGCACAATATAGATGCTGCCTTCAATGCCACCTCTTCTTTTTAACTATTTAGATAGATAGATATTTATATACTGTATAATAATAATAATAATAATTTTGCGTCACACTGAAACAAATGAGAGGCATTGTCCGAACTGCATGATTAAAATACATACAAAATGAAATGTTTCAATGTGTATTGCACTTAATTCAACTTTATTAGCTATAAATCAGTGGAAGTCTTGAACAATGTATACATTCAATCTTAAATCTTATATACATTCAATCTGATCTTAAATAATATACATATATTATATATAATTTAATCGACCGTAAAACTACAGTTTTGGGTCTTGAACTCGTAGTTACAATAATTCCCATTGCACATGGAGACATTACATAGAGTTACCCATGAAACTCGGTAAAGGCGGTAGGTGTGTCTCGGAAAAAAGATGGGCGTGTCTTCTGACCAATCATCAGCCAACAAAACGGCGAGCTGGTATACAAACGGACCAATCAGAAGCTCTTGCATGTAGTCAGACGGCGCAGCAGTGCTCGAATAAACTGGCAGGCGGGTCGCTGGATCAGTCAGGGAGAAAGTGAGCCGCGGTGCTGTACCGGAGGGTGTTGTAGTTCTTCTCGAACAGTCTTACTGAGAAAAGACATCGCTGAGGAAACAGAGGAAATTATCCTTTCCAAACAGCGGACAAAGCCAGTAAGGTGAGTGTCAGTGTTGTATTCTGTCTCTGCACGCACCTGTCTGTAAGCTCCGGTAGCTTTATTCTGAGGGCTTATGATGGAAACACCGCAGCAGCCTGATGCCTGCGATTCCGCGGCACTTGTTGGCAGCAATTACAAATTGATTCGCTTTTATTTTACGGCAGTGTTTCCCTTAGCAACTGCACTCCCAGATGGCCGGCACCAGCGTCTTAGTTGTAAAGCAGATTATACCCGATTTATCATCAGCACATTTTGTTAAACAGTGACCAAACTAATAGGGTTTCATTTTTTCCCTGGAACCACCTGCACTACATTTATCCTGAAAAAAGTGGCATGAATAGAAGCCAGTGGGCGGAAAGAAGCGCCTTCTTGTCATTCATTGTCGATTTTTATTGCAGTTGAATGGGATTAGAGACATTGTAGAGAGAGAGAATTAGCCTATGAAGCCTCTGCGCTCTCCAGTGCTGCTACATGTGCAAATGTGGTCTCGGGCTCCTGCTGCTTTTATTCCACATTCATCCTCCCTGCCTCGAAGTGACATCCAGCTAAGATAAAGCTGTGTGCGATTTTAGAATGACAAAGAGACAGCCAGGCCCACTTTAGATCCAGTTTCTAAAGCAGAACACCAGTGAACTGTGTTTGTTAGGGACTCGCACTGCTGGCCTCATTGCATCAGCTCTTTTTTCATCTGGTTTCAGGTTCTTGCAGTCTCCAGGGAGTGAGAGAAGCCTTGTAACTGCTTGGTGAAGCGCTAGAGGCTTCTGCTCTCCTTGATCTCCTTTTTCACCTTTGTCAAGATGGGGAATGGCTTATCGGAGCCCCACACCATCTTCCCGGGACTGCCATCATTCCAGGCCCTGCATATTGTCATTCTTGGACTGGACTGTGCAGGCAAGACAACGGTGCTATACAGGCTGCGCTTCAATGAGTTCGTGAACACGGTCCCAACTAAAGGCTTCAACACTGAGAAGATCAAACTGGCTCTGGGCACAAAAGGTCGGACGGCAGCCTTCCACTTTTGGGATGTAGGCGGTCAGGAGAAGCTGCGACCGCTGTGGCGCTCGTACACACGCTGTGCTGATGGCCTCGTGTTCGTGGTGGACTCTGTGGACACTGAGCGCATGGAGGAGGCCAAAACGGAGCTGCACAAGATCACAAGACTGCAGGAGAACCAGGGTGTTCCTGTGCTTGTGCTGGCTAATAAGCAGGACCTGCGTAGTGCTCTACCACTGGGTGAGCTGGAGAGGCTGTTGGCCCTCAATGAACTCGGTTCCCACACACCCTGGCATCTCCAGCCGGCTTGTGCCATCATTGGAGAAGGTCTACAGGAGGGTGTGGAGCGTCTGCACGGCATGATCAGCAAACGGCGGAAGATGTTGAGGCAGCAAAAGAAGAAGAGATGAGTAAAAGGGGTTCGCTCATCTTGTGATTACATGCCTCCCGTCACTGTGCACCGGTGGATCCGTTGATTTTACTGGTTGAGTTTTATCAGCCTGACTGATGGAACTGGAAGGATACAGTTCAAACAGTGTTCATTAACCAATGTACACTATTGATTTGTCACCCTGATTATGGAAGGGTGTGCTAGAGTTGTCCGGATGACATCGCAGGACCTTTTATACTACTTCAGTGGACATGTTGTTCATTGATTTCTTATGAAGGTAAACACTGGAGAAAAACTCACATGCTGAAGATGGATCTCTAGGCTGTTTGTTGTTCTTTCCTCCAGTGTTAAATATTCTGTGATCCACATAGGAACTAATGAAGTGAAAAGATAGATTACCAAAACCCCCATGGAGTCCTCTGAAATATCTAATGTACACATAGTGGTGATCTTTCACTCCTGTTCATGTGATAAACACAAGCCTTTTTTATTGGACTATTGTTGCACAACAGAGGTGGGGTTGTAAGGAAAGCCAGGATAAGCTTTATGTGTCACTACTTGGGAAACACAGATGTTTGAGTAAAATGTCAGAGAACTGGGATCTTCTCCTGTCAGAAGACACGCAGTCCTGCACTATCAGCTGTCTTTAAATTTTTTTAAAAATAAAGATTCAGCATTGATAGAAGGACTTCTCCCCGGATTCCTGAAGATTTTCTGTCTTTACAATCAAAGTGGAGTGATGGTGTTATTTGTAGTACTATACACCACATGTGCTTCCCTCTACATTAAATGCACTTTAGCAAACCCCTTTTGTAGACTATGAACATCAGATTTTGTATAAATCCTATGACATTGCTTCAAGTGAAGCGTTTTATACGTCCTAAGCTGTTCTATGTTCGGGTGTGTTGTTTTGTCACTCAGTATGTGTGTGATGGAGGGCTTTGTATGTGTCAAAAGTTATACACCTTGAATAAAACAACAGATTCAATCAAGAAACTTGAATATTTTGAGTTCTGATTGTGTATTGCATGCTCAGCTGTTTTACTATAATTGTAAGCCATTGATATATATGGATTTATTATGTATTATTACCTAATCTGATCATGATTGCTTAACAACTGAAATCAGGGGACGTAAGCCTTTTAGTCTGTTATGTGGATGAATGGTGCCAGGTAACCTTATGAACTTATGAAAAGCTCTCTTCCATGTGAGTAACACTATCAAAGTTTCCCTTATAGACCTCCTCGTCAACAATGTGTCAGCTGATCCTCACAAGCACACACACACACGCCCATTCCGCCATTTTGAATGCTGTGTTAGTCAAAACAGTTTGATTTTTACTAGAAGCTAGCTATTTAAAGGCTGAGATCTCTGCCTATATCCATAACATTATGGTGCTTTAGTGTAGATCACATAAAAATGGCTGCCTCACAGGGTCCTTGGTTTGATACTGAGCCTAGCTTATTGTCTGTGCTGGGTTACTGAGATTTCTGATGGTTTCCACATGGGGTTCCTCTGGGTTCTTCAGTTTCCTTCACCTCCCAAACGCACACAGGTAAGTGAACTGTCTATGCAAAACTGTGTGAACAAGCGTATTCATTTCTTGTGCCCAGCAATCCTGCAAAAGACTCCAGATTAAAGATGAATAAATAAAAAAGTGGCCCGAATACATAATGCGAAGGCGAGCTAGTTAAGAACTAGTTCTTGCAATATCCTCTCATGTATGTCCTAGGAAATCATGGAGCTGTAAACGGTGGATATCTGAACGTCATCTGAAAAGTGTTAAGCTCTCTGTGTGGTTGCTTTTGGCTGACGTCTCCTCAGAGGAGTGTGTCGACTTTGAAAAGGATCTGGCATGACTGTGTTTAGGAAATGCTTAGTTTCTCTGTGCACAATGAGGTGCTAATATGGCAGCTGACGTATCAAAACAGGACATCTGCTGGACTTATTTTTGCTGTGTAGTGTTCCTGTTGGAGGGAAATGTTGCAGACGAGAGAGACGAGCACCTGTAGGGTGGTGCTTCCAGGCTAAACAGATACAGGGAAAATGGAAAACCAGTTTCTTTTCTATGGGAGATGTTGTGTTTTGCTGACTTGTGCTTTTTGGTTAAGCTTTTTGAATCATTTTGAAAAGAGGACTAGCAAATCACACCTGACAGCCACACTATGTGGATGTGCTGAGGAGTTTTAATGATTCAGACCATATTAGGCTTCTGTGTTTTCATGTAAAGTAAAGCAGTACAGTCTCTGTGGGAAGCTGGCAGTTCTCCAAGTACCCAATGATTTGTTCCATGAGTGTTCAAGTATGACCTGGTAGTTCCCCTGATGGTGAAAGGAAGTAGACCTGGTTTATCAGGCCCTCCCTGCAGCTAATAGGTCAGTTGTACCCATACACCCATACCCGCCTCTGGCTTTTCCTGTAATAATGTGGCCTCTAGCCTGAACAAATTTCCTTTTGATCATGTGATGTCATTAACAGAGGATTAAAGAGCTTTGAGTAGCACAGTCTGGTTTATTCTGCCTAGCATATTTCCTGTTCCTCTTTGCTAGAACATACTGTCTCAGGCTATGGTGTACTACTGTTCCAACATGGCACTGTGCTACTGTACCCACTGATAAATGGACACTTCAGGCACCTCAAATGGTCATAAACTCCCATCTACACTGTCATTTAGGCTTTTGTTAACATGTTGGGCAGCTGTAATATTCCATTCACAGCAGAGACTTTAATTTTTTGAGACATTGTAAATCCCAATATTTATGATAAATATTGCAGCTAAACAAAGAAGATGACTAATTTAACTCATACATGTATAATTCCTTCCAGTTATAGGCTATATCAGTGCTTTGTTCAGTGGCATGAAGAACAAAATTTACATTGAATGGAAAGTAGAGTTCAAGGAATGGCAGTCAGGCTCTATACTTTATGACCAGGCTAGGAACACTTCCTGATTTTGGTAAATGAGCTCACTGGAACCTATCGGTAATAAAATCACTTTAACAGCAACTGATAAAAGTTGAAATGATGGCACTTAATTTAAATCCATGTCAGTTAATGTGCTAGTGTCTCCGTGGCTTCATTCATTCCGTCTGGCTCCTTTCTAAAGCGGCAGACATGCTTAAATTTAGATTACCAAACCTTTGAGCAGGATAGCCTATCAGAGATGTCTAGCTGCATGGGTGAGTGTGTGTGACGTAAGGACGGGTGGGGTTAGTGGCTTCTAAGCAGAAGGGAAAGCAGACAAAGATAAGTCTTGAACCACTCCCTGAGAATATCTCTGACTCCTGCCCTCTCTTCTCAGAATCTCTGGACTGTCGTCTCATCCTTCTGTTTCTGCGTGCCTAGTGCCTCTGACTGTTGCATTAATGTCATTTAAAGAAATCTTAATTGCACATAATTAGATAGTCAAATTCTTTCAGTCTCAGAAATAATTAAAAACTGCATTAAATATCTTGGAAAGAAATATCTTGAAACAGAGGCATTCTTAGCTGCAAAATTACTGTATAGTCATTTAATCTATTCTCGCAGCTTATAATAATGAGGGTATTGTCCTTACACAAATAGGCAATTACTCCAAGTGCTTCCAGGGCTTTTCTATTTTAATCAAGCGCCCTTAATTTATAGAGGCAACATATAGCTTTTTTTGCACTTGCCAACTTATAATACAGAGGGAACTTTCATATACTGTATACTTTATACTCAAGAGGTCATTTAATTATTATACATTATATAGAACTGAAGAAAATAGACCTTCAGTTTGAACATTCAGTTATATAATGTTTAGCAGCTGATTTAACACGTGTGCATTTTGAACAACCGCACACATGTGCAGCTTGATTGCTAAATCTACCACAGTTTACTTGAATCTCTCAGGGCTTGTCTGGGTTTATTTGGATTAACACTGCTTTGGTCTGGTGTCTGTGTGCTTCAAGCTCGCACGAAAGCCACATGTCTAAGAATGCCAGCTTCCTTCGGGGAGAAAATAAAAAGTAAATGTAAAACAGAGGAAAGTATCGCCTTCACTCTTTGCTAACGTTGAATTTTAGGTGTATTTTGTGTTGACTCACGTTGGACAGGAAGCAAGGGTCTACACCGCCTTGCCCATTTCCTCTGCTTCTCTGATTAGAGGTCAATGGCCATGAAGATGGATTTCTGAATCCTTAAACATCTGTGTCTAACAAAAGCAGACTGTACAACATTATTCATTTCCAAACGAGCTTCTCCTTGCACTTTCCTCCAAAAAAGCCAGACGTATAATGTGACCAGATAGACTTCAATGACTATTTGGGTTTTAATGCAGATGCATTTGTCTTTTGATTCACAATTACGATATAAATGCACTAGTCAAGTGTGATGGGGGAAGGAAACGCTAAAACGAATCAGAATTATTCAGTTTAACTGTGTTCTGTGACTGTCTTTCAACCAAACCGCCAAACATGCTGTAATATCTAACAAATGCCAGGTTTAATTCAGCCAGGGCTTGTTAAAAAAAAAACTTCACTTTCATCAAAAGACTTGCATCTGAACCACATTTGAACATTTATGAATTATGCACAAGCATGACCTCGCAGCTGCAGTCTCCTTTTTTAACTTGCAGTAAAGTGGCTGGGGGGGATTAACTGGCACCACTGTTAGCAGGGGATAGTCATTTGTGAAGCTATGCAGGGATTTGCAAATAAATATGATGGTTTATGAGGTAGATTCGCAAATTGAATTGGGCTCCCAGTGTGTCCCATGGTTTTGATACAGTAATTGTCAATTCTTGGCTTTCAGGGTTATAATATTCATTTATGAATATATTTGTGTTTTAGAAGGTTTTGTAAATCCTTTCACTGGATTAAACATGAGGGAGAGGGAGGCTTGAGTTCTGGGTGTGGATTTAAATACTGGATGAAGAAGTGATAGGAAGATTCTGTTTTGTCGTTTAGTTAGCAGGATGGGGATGTCCTAAGCTTTTGCTAACACACTAGAAAGTGTTAATTAAAATAATTTCTGCAGAATTATAAATGAAATGGTTTCAAGCAACTATTAAAATGTTATCTTTATAAAGGAAATACCATAATCTACGAATATAAATAAAAACACAGATTGTGTTTCGTGATCTTTTACCATTCTTGATAGGCAGCTAGTTCAGTGCTAATAAAACAGTCGGATTTCCGGTTCAAAGTGCAGTTTATTTCGTCATGTTCTCAGATAAGCTAAGTTTGCTAACTAGCTAAATATCTTAACAGACAGGTTCCGTGGCTAAAAGCGGTTATTGACCACATCATCCTTTTTAATTTGTATTTAAACCACAGTGATGTGGAATTCTCAAATCTGATTGGTCAGAATATGTTGGTTATATTTTTTCTATAATTTCCTATTAAATTATTTCCCTTCTACGATGCTATATATTGATATCAACATGTTGGTAGAATAAAAAAAAATATATAGTACATACATACCTACTGATACAACAATTAGGTATAGAAAAGATTGAACAGCTTCTTTTGCTCTTTGCTCACTCATTTGGAAGCAATTCAGACATCTAAGTTATACATACAACTCTTCTTGGTATATTAGGAGAAGGACAGTGTGAGTGCCACCGCAATGTTGTCATTGGCTTGGCTCTACACATCTGCTGTTAAGCTGGAGAGTTCAGGTGAAGACTGATTGAATAACCATGTGTGAGGAGCTGTGTTTGTGTCTAGCTTGGAGTCATGTGGCAGATGTTTACCAGAGTAAACCAACAGGATTTATCCTCTCAGCAGGACAGCAACACAAGGTCTGGACTCATTATTGCTTTGGATTGACATGAGGAAATGAGTTGCATAATCTCTCACTACAAACCACCATTTACCCAGAAAAGGGTAGAGTATAATTCCTGTGAGTCACACAGTGCAACTGAACACCATCTTGAAATTGTGCCAGGAAATGAAGCTCTTTTTTTAATTAAATTTGAATATGAAAATAAAATAGAGAAACACTACACTACACCTCCCACATACTATATATAACAGGAGGGATTTGTATAGATTTATTTGAATGAGAATTTAGTTGACAGATATAACACTTGTGTTAAAATGAAAACAGTGTGTCTATTGTCGTGATGAATATAGTCACTTCCTGCCGTTCCTGTTTTCATTGGAGCAGCCAATAACAAAATGTAAAACGGGACTATAAAAATCAAACAACATAGGCCATGCGAGGAAGGAAGTGCTAAGTTGCTTGAACGTCTTAGCGGCGATGCCGTATCTATTTCTCTCATCTTACATAAATCCGCTGACATTTCCCCCTGTGTGTCTGCAGCTCTCTGTCCTGTGCAGTGACTAAGGCTTGACTGGGGTCCAGCAGGAGCCACCTGTGTTTTTGTAAAAGACCAAATGCCAATTTATTCTTGTTTTGCTGGAAGAGACACAGCAGCCTTAGAGCCCTGGGCACTGTCTTCACCCACAATAATATTTGAGAAAGAGTTGAGTAATGAACACTCTTCATGCTATGCTACTATTGCTCGGAATGGGGACAAAGTGTTAACTGTTGCAAATCTCAAAAGACTTGTAGTTGTAATATAATGTATAATTCAACTGGATGGCAGAATTTTATTATACAGCAGGGCTATTCATTTCTCAGTCTTTTTCCATTCCATAATAAATGCATTTTCTGATCTGGTGCGTTAATAAGTTATATTCTGTGCAGAGGCTTAACTCATGAACCGAGTGAGTCATTGAAATTGCTGTTCGAATACAATGACACAGTCTATGAACAGAGCATGTAGAGCTGAAATACATGCAGTTCTAGCTCTAACCTTTTCCCTCTTTCCTGTTCAGTCACTAACACACATCTCTTATCAGTTCATTTTCCTGCTCTTTCATATTCCATTTACCTTTTCCCCTTTCTCTCCATTTTCATACCCTTCCCTTACTGCCCTGTACTTTTCCACATACTATCTCCCTCCCTTTCCTTTCCTTTCCTTTCCTTTCCTTTCCTTTCCTTTTTTTGGCTAACTTTTTGACTTTTGTCCTACTCATCTTTTTCTCTGACATTATAACTCAAAACACTTCTTTCTCCTTGGCCTCTAGCTTTTAATGCCATTTGTAATGAAACTCTCCTCCACCTCTCTGTCTCCGTCTTTCTCCTGTCTGTTAAGGCTGGTTGATATGAAGATAACTGACCCCATGGTGTGAGAACAATAGCAGGAGAGGAGTTGTTTTCCCTTATCCTGAGGTCACAGCAGGGGGAGGATGCAGCCAGGGGCCTTTAGTGGTGCCAGAGTGGTGGTGTAGAGTTTTACTCTGTAACTGATCACCAGCAAGCAGTTTCTTTGTTTATTCTCTTGCCAAATCATATTTGCTTAGAGGCTCTCCTTGATTCTGTAAACAAAGTGTTATTGCACAAAGCTAAATCTGGTCAAAATGCGATACAAAGGACAAAACAAAAGACAAAGTGTGCAATGCTAGTATTGGAAGTGGGCCGCCCAAGAGACTGATAAGATCTTGTCTCAGCCACTGAAACTAAAATCATGGTATGTTTTGTCTACGATTTCAGCACACGGTGTCTCTGAGTTTGCCATCAAAGCAGCACTCCAAAATCTGCATGTTACTTTTATACCTGTATTGAAAATGAGGAACAAAAATAAAGAACACATTTACTTAAAACTGATTCAGTCATATACAGTACTAGTCAGAAGTTTGGACTACATCTTCTGTAGTAAACTTAAAAGTGTTAAACAAACCAAAATATGTTTCAGATTTTAGATTCTTCAAAGTCGGCACCTTTTGCT
>JAOTRJ010000031.1:9264672-9294029 GCA_028564905.1 Leptodoras praelongus | reverse complement strand
GAGGCCCTACACCATACTAATAAATTATTGTGCTCTAAAATGACAGGTGTTTCAGTTTCATTGTCTAACCCCTGTATGTTTAAGTCTTTTTTGTAAACCAGACAATGGTGATGATTTTCAGGGGGGTTGAATACTCTTGAAAGCCAGAGTATGTACACCCGGCAAAGCAACATTGATCTGCTACTTCCTTCCATACCTTATTTTCTTCATAATGCCTCTAGACACATTTAATGAGAGGCTGTATTTGACGGGTTAGGATGAAATCATGGTTAGATCTTTTGCTTCCATTTTTCTGTGTCAAACAGCAAAAGAGTAATTCCAGGTTGGAAATAAAAGTTGAGTGGGGAACTGAAGAAATGTCAGAGCACATGTGCCATAGGATTGGTCCAAGGAACCATGTCAGTTCAATTTAAATGGCAGTTGTTGCTCTGCTGCTGAAATCAACGCTCTAAGCCATGCACATAAGGATGTAGAAAATGCACGGTCATCTGTCTCTTGGAAAAGCAAAAAGCGAGGCAATACTCAGTAAGATGAGTCAGGCAAATAATTGTCAATTAGGCAAAAACTGGACAAGAATGAATTGGTCAATGGGAAAAAGGCTGTAATGAAAAAGGCTAGAACTCATCAGAGACACAATGCTGGAGGAATGACTTGTAAACCACTGAGTTCCACTGGTAATCAGGTCACTTTAAGTGGGACAGCTGATGGTGGCTGTCATGTGATGAGGTTGTGGGCTAAGGATCATGGGAGTTTTAGGTTGTTTCCCAGTTTCAAGGAAATCGGGTCCTTTAGAGGCTAAACAAGACTCTTTCCTAGCATTTGGAAAACACATAATAATGAAACACTCTAGCAGGTTTGTGTCACTGTTGAGATACGATCAGGAACATACACTCTATATATACACATACACTATATATATATATAGTATATAATTATATATACATTATATATAGTGTATATATTGTACATACACTCATTTTAATAATAAATAAAAATAGAGGAAACATTTAGTTCTCTCTCTCAAGTTTGTTCTTGTAGATATTGAAACAAAAATAGATAACATTTCTCCATAGAACTTCTTTGTAAAGATCACGTACATCAAAGTGTTGGTAACAGTTTCCTTCTCTCAGCATCAAATTTTGGACAGTAAAGCATATATGTTCTACAGATTCATTTTGATGACAAAATTCACACTACCCTGCAGTGTTTAATCCTGTATGACCAAAGTATACAGGTCCCTCCTATTCCGCATTAAATTTCAAAGTATGTGTACAAAGGATTGTGGGTCATTTATGAACACTAAGGGTGTATTAGCCATCCTTGACAATTCCTTTAACTAAAGAACGTGATCCTTGGTCAATTCTGAAAGATCCTCAACATCAGAACAGTCCTTTGGTGCCTTTTGATGATAATTCGATAACATACCATCCAAGAAATACAGCCTTTAAGGATTTGTCCCTGAAATGAGGAAATGGGGAAATGGGCATAATCTACAACTTACAGACTGAGAGTTCGAATGAGAGTTCGAGAAAAGTTAGAACGCCAGGATGGACAGAGAGCCACAGTCTCAAAATTTGCAATTGTCAGCAAGTGTCAGCAAAATGAATAAATCTACATTTCAAAACAAATAAAAAAATTCTTTAAAACCTAGAAACTAAAGGCTCTCTTAAACTCACTGACTCAGATTCACATTGTGAACTTGACATGATCCATGGAGCTAGTTTCACGGTGGGGGGAAAATGAATAAAAAATTACGGACATAAATCCTAACTTCTTGTCTATGCGTAGGGATGATCTGATTTTCAGACACTTGAATCACATGTGTATATCAGATCCTAATAACAAATAGCCAAGCTGCATTTTTCCAGACCTGCCTCCTGCAGCGATATCATTACCATCAGATCTATTTACGATGTCTCTCTTCAGTGGCACAGGTAGGATGACCTAAACTGTGAAAGCTCACAGCTGAACATCTGTTGGCCTTAAAACATCTGGATGGGTCCATAAATCATGGGTTCCTTTGGTACTTTGAAATGTTTGTTTCCATTTTCATCTTGAGGGTTCCTCAGATTGTGGTTCAGTGACAAAGTGAAGTAGATATACCATTACAAAAACTATTTTAAATCTAGAACTCTTAAGGTCTTATGGTTCCATTCTGTATCCTGAGTATCCAAAGAACATTTGAGGAACTTTAATAAAAGTGAAAGTGTCTGTCCAGAAAGTAATGAGAATGAATTTCCAGTGCACTCGAGTCAGGTCAGGACTATAGGGTGAATGGGGATTTTTCTAATTTTTCCAATTTTCACACAAAATCTGCTCATGTACCATTACTCCCACCTCACTTGCATTGTTCCAGTGATGAGGTACCTCAGCAGGGCTTCACAAAAATAGAATTTGATTCTCATTACTTTCTGGACAGACCTCATATATATATATATTCACTGTGTTTTTTAAATGCCTCCTTACTTACTTGCTTATAAGTTTAAATTAAATGTCTATGTAACTTTGGTCAAATATGTTTGTTTTCTTCAAATGGCAAAATATATATTTGCAACTCAAGCAAGATTTACATTTACGGCATTTGGCAGACACGCTTATCCAGAGTGACTTACATTTATCTCATTTATACAACTGAGCAGTTGAGGGTTAATGGCCTTGCTCAGGGGCCCAAAAGTGGCAGCTTGGTGGTGCTGGGGCTTGAACCCCCAACCTTCTAGTAACATTTACATTTACATTTATGGCATTTGGGAGACGCCCTTATCCAGAGCGACTTACATTTTATCTCATTTACACAGCTGAGCAGTTGAGGGTTAAGGAGCAGTTGAGGGTTGCTCAAGGGCCCAACAGTGACTGTGGTGGTATTTGAACTCACGACCATCCGGTCAGTAGTCCAACATCTTAACCACTAAGCTACACTGCCCACGTGTAACCCAACACCTTAACCACTGAGCCAGCCCTGTCCTAGAGATCTGATGGGTTTTTCAAGACTGCCATAGTTATTTGCCAAATAATTTGAAATATGAAAATTTCACTTTGCTTCAGAATAGAAGTCATTCTACCAGGGCGATAATAATATTTAATTCAATCACCCTACCATGACACAGTGGTAAAATTGAGCATCCATCAGACTAAAGTCCACCATCACACATCCTATTAGGACATTTTTGCACTGGTGACATTTTGTCAGAAAGAAGTAACATGTCAGAAAACCTCAACTGAATAGAGATATTGTTGGTGCCAGGTAGATTTATTTCTTGATGAAAAGTCCCAAAAATGTTTGGAGTACAGCCTGCATATTGTGCTTTCAAGAAAGGAGAGTAAGTGATGCAACTTAGTTGGAAACAGCAACTGTAACTAAATCTAGAAATCAGGAAAGCACTGCACAGATTTGTATTGGGAATTTGTGATACTTATATCTCATATCTTTCCATAGAAAAAAAAAGTGCAGCCTCTGCCACGTTGGTCTCTGCTGTACTTCCAATATCTAAATCCACCAGGAAAATAAACTTAATAGTCTATACTTTGTCACTTTGTTATTTTAAATATAGGTAGAGCACTTTAATTAGGATGAGGATGTTCTATTTTGCAGCATTACTTCACCTAAGAATACTGTAATAAATTATTGACATAAAATATTACAGATTTATATGATCAACAGGACCTGGAAAACTTGTATGACTCCTATCCAGCTGGTCCTATGGTATGACTTAAGCAACAGCTCTGATCAACTGATAAAATACATAGCTGTAAAAACTCTACACTTCTACAACACTTGGGAAATGTAGGTAAACAAAAAAGATTTGTTACATCTAGCGATGTTGACCAACTGTAGTGGAGGAGGGTGGTGCATTCAGACAGAATAACTTTTCTGACCTGCCTCACCCACAGTGTCCGAAATGCTTTCCAACCATCTGAATGCTTTAGTAGAGGACTGCTTTTAAAGGAAGTATAAATCAGGCTGTAAAGACTTTATCACAGAACCGGTTGGATGTACTTGCTTTCTGAAACACTCTCCTCCAGGTGTGCAGTTTGGCATCAGTTCCAGAACACATGCAGACTTTCTGACAGAGATTAATCTAAGATGTAATGATTTTGCAATGTTGGTAGAATCCAGTGGGAATCTCAGGACAAGCTTCATCCCTGCATAGAAAGCCAGTGTCAAAGAGCAAATGATTCGGAATTGGCAACTTCACAAGCATGAACCTAATGACTGCAACAGTCAAGTGAAAACGTGGGTGTTATAACCTACTGGGAGTGTGGGTGTTTCGGATCTGAAATTATTCATGCAGAACTTAGAACAGATCTCCATGAAAAGGATTGGAACCAAAGCTGTGTTTTCTTATTGCATAGGAACTTTGCTATGTAGCTCACAGTAGCAACAGTTATTTGACTATTTGATGGTTAAACTAGACATACCACATAGTAGTGCATAACATAACTGCCACATAATGTGAGAGAAATAGCAAGAAGGAAGTGAAGTAATCATACCAAATGTCATAATAGTTGCTTAAGCAGTTCTTGATATATTGAAATGTATCAGCTGCAGTGTATGAAAATTTGGCATGCATCTTAATGTAGCAGTCATGCAGGGTATGAAATTTCTTGAGATATGGAAATGTGTAAGTTGCAGTGCCCCTGGAATAAAACTAGACACATTGTGTAGCGGTCCATAATATGACCAGTGCAGGAAGCGAAAGAAAAAGCAAGAATGAAGAGAAATTAATGTGTCATTTGCAGTGCCCTCTATAGACGCAATTGCACAAAATTTGGTGGACGTCAAAAAAATTTGGTATTTATCCAGGATCTGACATTTCTTGATGTTTGAGCCTTTACATCACAAGATATTGGCTGGTGAAGTGTTAGCTTTTTGCTTTGAAAATTATTCACTATCTGGCTCTTCTCCACAAATGAGTCATAATGAGCTAGTGTAATGCATCACCTAGAGATGGGGGTAGATCATTTTTGGCTAAACAGTTTTCAAGCTATTGCCCAAAAAGTGCTTTGAGCCTACCCCACTTCAAGGGGCACTAGCAACTAGGGAAACACACACAACACAGGGACACAAATGTAAATTCAGTATCAGACATGTGGGATTACAACCATACCAAGTTTCATATGGATTGGTGAAATCTACAATATCCTCAACCAAAATTTGGTGGAAAAAAAACAGAAGAAGGAGAAGAAGAAAAAAACCTTTGGCAAAAATTATATGCCTGCCAGCTGGTTGGAGCAGTCATAAAACCTTTGACATGAAAACAAAATGATATGACCACCAGCACTAGCCGAGCCGGCCATAATAAGAAGGGGTTTATAAGAACTGCAGATGTACAGAGAGCTCCTGCTTTAGAATGAAGTAAGGGAACACATATTGAACTCAGCTCTATTCCCACCCACTCTTGAAAGAATCCTGACTAATCTTGCCCATTCCTAAAGGAATTCTAAACAATACCATCAGCTTCGTTGGTTAATATTTTTACCTAACTGTGATGTTTTTTTTATAAATAATTTTGTTTGTTCTTTTCCCCCAAAACATTATTAACAAACCAAAGCACAGCACAGTGACCCTGACTAGGACAAAGATTCCCTAAAAATGAATGAATGAACTTGGTAAGCCTGACACAGCTAACGCACTGCCATGTTAATGAACATGGCCTTTCTTTGCAAGCTTCATATGTGACCACCTGCTTCTACCCACATGAAAGTAAAAACCACCCAGTTATGTGACCTTTTTCTTAGTCCCAGTGGACACCTTTAATTGAAATCCTAGCTAACCTTTTGAGGATGCATAATATACCAAAGTAACACAATAAAAGAAGCTTATTACCATGATTAAAAAGCCAATGATGGCTATCCTTTTCATACTTGTGCTGTAGAGCAATGCTCACAGAGCTGAACTGGTGGTCTTCCACTAGAGATAGGGAGTGTTTGGGAGTGCTTTGGAATGAGAGGAATGTCAAAGTGTGTGTACACAGGTGCGCTTGGAAATAGGATAGGATTGGGATCAGACAGTTAATTGGGAAATCTAAACGGACTCATAAAATCAGTGCCTATACTTTTCTGCAATCAGTCCGTACAAAAAAAAATCTGAATCTGAAAAAAGGCAACCAACGGTTATAAAAATCAACTTATTGTCTCTGAATACAACAGATATTGAGGGAAGAGTGACCAAAAAGTAGTCTGCACAGCTCTGGGAAAAACATGGACAATCATTCATAATTTTCATTGTTGCTCCATTCTCTGGAAAAGATTAATGCACATGCTTAGCCTCGACTTTCATGTGATTTACAATTTAAGATGAATCAGCAAGATTACAATAAGCTGTCCTCCTAAACCTCATACATTAAGCGCTCAAGTTGTGCCAGATTTAAGACTAATTTGCTCACACTTTCAGACTACAAGTCTTGGACTGTGGTCCTGGGTGGAAAATGACAGCATTTGCCGAACAGATGTTTGTGTTTTCTGTAA
Source organism: Leptodoras praelongus (assembly GCA_028564905.1). Taxonomy (NCBI): domain Eukaryota; kingdom Metazoa; phylum Chordata; class Actinopteri; order Siluriformes; family Doradidae; genus Leptodoras; species Leptodoras praelongus. The sequence goes on along the minus strand of JAOTRJ010000031.1, from coordinate 9,287,564 downwards.
AGCCTCAGTTTATGCATGAGTGCTGTTAACACAGCCGTTTGAGTGACATAAAACACAAAATGCTGATTAAATAAATGTAGAAAGAAAGAAAGAATTTCTGTTGTGTGCAGAAGTTCTCATTTATTACGGTCCAATGTGGTCTTGACACATTTACAGACATTACAAAGTAATAATAAATCCACACACACACACATTTGTATTGCTATACTTGTAAGAACTTTCCATTGACATAATTATTCCCTTTAACTCAGTAATGGAAAAGGCAACTTTGTAGCTCTTTTACTTTTAATTTTTGTAAAAAACTACAATTTACAAAACCCACTTACCTTATGAGGAACAGCAGAATGTCCCCACAAGGTATAAAATCAGATATTCCTATTCTTATGGGGACTTTTGGTCCTTACAAAGATAATAAACACAGTCCACACACAGACACAGAAAGAGAGAGCACAATTAATGTCTGCCACAAGACTTGTGTCTTATTGCTTTTCAAATATCTGTTTTACTGTTTTTATAAAGCCTGATTAGAGGCTTATCACAAATAACAAGCATATGTTCAACTCGGGGAATATGTTGTGAAGCTTTTATGGCTACTATTACAGCGCCTGGATGGGTTTTGCCGAAATGGCTGTCTGAGTGTGATAAATCTTAGGACATTTTACTTTATCACTTAATTTTTTTTCTATCTTTTGTTTTAGATTTGATCTGTTCATTTCTTTTTCTTTTCTTTTTTTTTTTAGTGTAGAGGTCATATGCGTGACTTGATCTTTTAATGCTCCAGGTGTGAAGTCACATTTTGCTCTATTTCTTTCAGTTCTTGGCCCAGATCTACTGTAGTTAAAGTCACTGTTGTGCCAATAAATAAGACTCTAAATGGACAAAACAGCTGTCACTCATGGTCCCCTGCCAGTTTATTGGAGGGGTTGTGGTTTCCTGCATTTCGTCATTCGATATCATCCGGCCATAATCTTACGATTCGGAACAATTTCCTGAGCCCTAGACGATTCCTCAATCTTGGATACCGCAGCATTAAACCGCACTGGATTTTGGATGTAGGATTTGTTTGAGTTGCTATAATAATCTTTCCAAGAGCATAATGAATTCGAACTCTTACTAAAACACTTGCAGGGGAATGTAGCTCCAGTTTGCCAGTTCAGAATTTTAAGTCACTGAAAAAACGTGGCATGGTTAAACCGTTTTATTATTACACCACAACCACTGTTTGTTTTTTGTCTGGTAGAATGACAATGGACTTTTACTCAATAACAGCCATGGAATGTGATTAAGCCTAAGGAGATTTGATGACACCAGATCGCTGGGTTATGCTCAATTATTTGAACAAACATGTACATTTCTCATAGACAGCCATTTTAATTTCTCCCAGATGCATTTTGAGTTGGCTTTGATCCAGACTGTCTGTGGAAACAGTAAGGAATTCAGTGCACATATTTAAATCATGGCCTTTTTGTAAATAGCTCCTACTGTAGTAAAATGGCTGTCTGATTGATCTCGTTTAAATATTTGGGTGGTTCATTATCCGTACTGCATTGGTGAGCCACTGGATTCAGAAGTCCACAACTACTGTGTCACTAGCTATCACAGTTCAGCAAGGATCATCCATCAACACCTAGAGTTCCACTAAAAATGATCCTAAATCATTGCGCTGAGAGGCCACGCAGACACCCAAATTCAATGTGGAAAAGTCTTCAGTTGGCTGTGTTGTTCTTGGCATGGCACAGTGAAATGACAACATTTCCCTTCCTGCTAAAGGAAAGCTGTTCCCTGTGGGGTCAAGGTAGATGGTTCATCCGAGATCAAAAGTAACATGGACCAGAGGCAGTCCAAAACAACAGTAGTTTTATCATCCTCTGGCATTGCATCCACTGGCTGAACCTGGATCAGTCAGACCTTGTAAATACCCAGGGAGACTGTATACTACAGGACAATCACTCAAACGTAATAAGGGAAAGAACCCGGATCATCCAGCAGTATAGTGGGAAAAAAAACCCAAAACTTCACATTGTGAAATATTTGTCTGTCATATTTAAGTACAAGAAGCTGGTTTTTATTCTATAACCATACATTATTAATATTTATACCACAGCAGTATTGAATTTTCCAGTCTGATTGGTCAGAAGGTGTTTATTGATGTTTTATACCAGCAGCTCTGACAATAGTGTCAACTGTAATTTACAGGATATATAAATATATCAATGTATGAAATGGTTTATATGAATAAGCTTGTATTTTATCATTTCTACAGTAACACCTCATTCATAGAAAATTGCACGACACTCTACATAAGCTAAGGCTAATAATAAACAGATGTGGGGTGATTTACAGCTTATAATTGTTGATATGGTGATGCTTTCTGTAAAGAGAATTTGGTTTATGGCAGTGAATGACTGTTCATAGCTGCTATAATGTAAGTGAGAACAGTAACAAATGTGTTTCATGGATGAAGTAAATATAGCTATAAATGTACAAAAAGTATGACGTGTTGTTTACTAATAAATAATAAGCAATAATAATCACTGGCAATTTGCTGTGATATAAGAGGAATGACGCATGAGATGTGCTGTTGGTGGTAACAGGAACTCATGTCAGACTGCATCACACCACCCCGTTGTTTGTTTTCTTATAACAGCATGCCCTGTCATGTTTTATTACATACTTAACTGCTACTTTAATCTTCATTCTCAAGAACAAATCTACAATCAAACAGACAGTCAGTATGGCTTCCACTTAGGTCTTTACCACACAGTTCCAGTGAAAAACATATCATCTGAGTTCAAGTTGCTTGCTTTCATTTTCTTTAATGATCTAGCTTGTGAGCTGTGGTAAACTTCTCATGCCTAAGTCATGTTTGTCTTGATTCATGTTTATTTATGTAAGTTTTTTATTGATTTGTTTGTCCATAGCAACGTCTCCCAGCCCATATTACTCATGTCGTTGTTTAGACGTGCCTATGATCACGCTACGGCTAAACAGATTTGCGAGGCATTTCTTATGACCACGAATTGTTTTCTCAAGAGCATTGCTCAGTGTCTCACTTTGATCACAATATATCTTATACAAACATCTAAATTGTACAGCTAATCAAAACCGTCTTGCACAGAGGAAAATGCATGGCTGGCTTTGACCACAGCTGAAAACAAATCCACTTAGACTGGGTTTTGCCAGAGTGTCAGGGGGAACAGTAAAGCCACAAATCAAATTGCTCTAAATTTTGGAGGGATAGAATCACCAGCTGCTCTCATAAGTGAGGACGCTTCAAAAGTCAGGCCGGTTTCCAAAATGCTACTCCAAAAATTAGTATAGACTCCGCAATCATAGAAATCTCAAAGTATAATATTGGTTTTTCAGTATGGCTTTCCATCGAATTTACATCACATTAAATCATTTAGAGGTGATAATATTTATAAGAAAACCAATACTCTAAAAGGGAAAAAATGTTTTTAACAACACTGTGATAAATTTATTCAGGTCAAGAGCACAGCATAAATGTAATTCTTATTTATTCAAAAAGTAAACATATTAAATTGAAAAAAAAAAAACTACAAATCCAAATGAGCAGATCAGAAATGGTATAAAATGCACTGTCCTTATATAATTACTCATAAACAGCATTCATGCTAGCAGGAATTAAGCAATGCAAGCATTGTAAAAACAGTAAATAGAATATTCAGTTAAATTATAATATTTAACTGAAAATCCAAAGTACATTTTTTGGTGCATATCTAGCTCAGTGAGAAGTGCACAGCATACTTGTAACTGTTTTTACAGAATATTTATGGGCATTTAATAGCCAGTGTGATTCAGAAAATGATGATGATATGATGATGATTATTATTATTATTGGGCAAAATACTGCTTCCTCAATACTGCAAGTGTTAATTATTTTTCTCCTTCAAATGGCTTGCTCCTATTCCATGGAGTCGCCGCATTTTAATCTGGTGCAAGGTTTTATGCCAGATACCCTTCCTGACGCAAGCTTCTCATTAACTGGGCTTCGGACCGGCACTGTGTGCACATTGCACCCCTCAGTGGCTGGGTTGTGAGCCTTGCTGGAGGGTAGCAGCCCCAACGTAAGATCTTGAACCCCTGACCTTCCAAATTGATCACCTGGAGTCCTAACCTACTTGCCTCCACTGTAACAGTTAATTTACATCATCAAATTTAAAACTAAGACAATACAGTAGAACTCAATTAAGGCAATACTTAAAACAGTGCAAAATTTTTTTCCAAAGGCACTTCTGTGGAATGTTCACAACAATCATTCATTTCATTTATTTACAAAATCCAAATTTAAAGCTACAACCCACAAGTTAAAAAAAATGCAGTCATTTTTCTTTAGCCATAATCCCAATCCTTTTTTCTTTGCCTCTGTCCAGTCTTGCCATCTCAAAGATGTTGCAGATGCCATAATGTTAAAGGCCCTAGAATCGTAAGAATGTTGATTCCTGAGGAGAACTGTGAGGTTCAGGTGGAAGTTTCCAGAAGGTCATAAGTGAGCGTGCTCAGAGCTCTGGTCACTGTCGTGACTGTCGTCCTCGTTGGCCGGGGAGCCAACAGGGTGATGCAGTCCCACCATGCCTGCAAACTCGGAGGGCAACAGGGTTCCTTTCTTAACGTTCACCAGTTCTTTCTCTCGTGCTGCAGCGCCCTGCTGTCCTCCTTTCACTCGTTTCCACTTCATCCTTCTGTTTTGAAACCACACTTTCACCTACACACATTGAAGACGCAACCAATCAACTCCAGTTTCAGTTAAGCGCAGAGTATACTGTAAAGCATTTTAAAAGCAATACACTTCTGGTATCGTAAAGTGGATAATGACACAGAGTAGCCAAATGTACACAATATTTACCGGATTAATTGAGTCTCCTAGCAACATTGGCTTGCCAGGACCGCCTTCAGAGAAACTCAATGCCCCCAGTGCATGCCTGAGCAGGCGGGGGTGATACTTTTGAGAAGGAGCTGTTGTGGCATATAAGCCCCACCTCTAAAACCACCATCACCTCAATGTGAGAGGACTCACTAATGTGGATATATGAACATATATATGAACATGTGTTTCTGTTTGATTTACAAGCATTTAGTAACTGAGAACTGAGAGCAAAAGGTTCAGTTGTACTCTCACTTATTCGCTTTACACTGCTCATAACGTAAAGTGTACACACCTCATCTTCCATGGCAGGACTCGGTGACTCTTTGATGTCACACTTACAGAATATATCTTATGTTAACACTGTGGGTATTTTTCTTCATGAATTTTGGATGAGTGTAGGTGCCGTAACCTGACTGGCGCCAAGGGGGTTGGCATCGGGTGGCCAGGCTATTTACACCTGGTCAATAATGTGCTGATACATGGCGCCTGACAGCCTGCTGGCCTGTTGCCCTGACTCATTTGCCTGACTCAACAACTTGCCCTGTATTTGTGTCTCTTAGTGATGATTAAGCTGCTGCCTAAAACAGTCCGAACTGTTCCAGACCCCAAGTTGGTAACCAGCCCCAACCTATGTGACTATTTTAGGGGTCAGTAGTTATTTTAGACGGCAGGTATTTTAGAGTGAACCATCCTGGAAATTATATGTTGAATATGGTAGCATGAATATGAAGCTTGTCTAAAATCACAAATCACAACTATGTATATTCCTCATGTCAGAGTTATCAAAAAGAACATAATAAGATTTTAAGACAGTCAGACTGATATATATATATATGAATATTATCTATCATAATATTGTTACTGCACACAGAATATTGTTTATTGTTTATATCAGAATAAATCACAATTGTTAGCTGCTGTTATCATATCAGTGTGATTATAATTAAAATCCTAAAAAACTATAATTTTAATTGTATCCATAGTCTATGGATATGTGGATATGTGGAATATCTGCCACACAAGTGCCTGTGAATTAATTATTACTATAGAAAAGACATTAGAACAAGGGCATTAATAGAACAACTGTCATATCCAAGCTCTTATAGAACATTAACATCAATACCTTCTGACCAATCATTTCATTTCATTCAATATCCCTGTAGTATAAAGAGATTTAACCAATTATTATAATGATAGTTTCCTTCACATTAGAATGTCATTAGAATGCTGCTCACAGAATTTCGGCATTTAGCCAACAAACGAACATTATGTGCATTTCTGTTGTAGGGATGTTTGTAGCTGTTCTGCTCTCAGACTATAGAGAACACTTGACTGTTTCTAAACTGTCCTGCTAACCAAAACTCGTTTGCTGAGCAGATGATATTTTGATGGGCATTGAAGTCAAGAGGAGCCTGTGGTACTAGGAGTGCTGAAAATACATGCACACAGACTGATTTGTCACTCATTACTTTCTTCAATATAACGTGTCAAGTGAGCACATCAAATAGTGTGATTTGGCTGTTCCAGGATCAACCCACACGCAAATCTATTGGAGCAGTGAGGGGAATCTTCGAGAGCCAGTTTGTGGAGGAGTGTGGTGGGAAAACAGGCTCGAACAGGAAGAATTGAATCCTATGTGAATTGTCTGGCTTCTTGGGCCTTTTCATTGGGCCAAAGCACTCAGAATGGGTTTATCCTACAGGTTCTCCAGATCATGCATGGTTGTGTTACATCCATAGGCTGTGCAGGATAAATGCAGTCTGACAAGCAAAAGTTTGATTTAAGCTGGTATACAATGGAAGCCAAAGGTGGAGTTGAAGCATATTGTGTTGGTAAAAAGAAGATTTAGTAGGTTTTGGGTTATTTAAGGGTGTCAAAATTACAGAGTGTGAAATACGCTGTGTGTGTGAGAAAAGCAGTGGAAACATTTGGCTCTGTTCAGGCTTTACAAATAGCAGAAGGAATACAGATACTTACATAAATGTGCACACACAGTCTCAAAACAGATGTGTTAAAAACAGCATTCAGTGGCACGTAATACAGTACTCTATTTTAAGGGCTATGTACTTGACACTCATGCAACCTCTAATCATTTATAAAATCAAAAAGCAGACATGTAGACGTCAATACTGACAGCAGAAAAATGTGTTATTAATTAGCACGCGATTTATGTGAGTATAAAAACACATGCACGCATACACACACACACAAAATACACAGGAACCCAAATCAGCCATACTGCATGTGTTTTGAACTCTATTAGCCTTAGAGCAATATCATGCTTCACTTCTACCAACATCAGATTTTCAAACTCTCTTGTTTTATAGAGGATGCTTTTCTCAATTTGCTAGATGAGACATGTAGATGGCGTTTCAAGTACTATTTTTAGTATTTTACCGTAAAACTAAGCATTTTTCACCATTTTCTGGGGATTTAAAAATGGCATGGGTGTATCTCACACTATACAAACATAAATATTCAACAGAAAGCAGGCTCAGCATGTGGCATACTTGTCTCTCTGTGAGGTCAAGGTTGACGGCGATTTCGTAACGTCTTAGCCGTGTCAGATAGTTGTGGTGGGCAAACTCTGACTCCAGTTCCCGGATCTGCTCCTTGGTGAACGCTGTGCGCTCCTTCCTGGGCTTACTGCTAATGTCTGACTTATAGCTCCCATCTTGGGAATCTGAAATGAAAAACAGAACATTTTCCAGCTGTGGAGGGGGGGATTTGCCGAAACTGGACAAAAAAAACGTTTTAGTGAAAATACAAAAGGAAAAAAAAAAAGACCTGGGATTGTGTGATAAACTACAGGAGCCCAGGAGAAATGAAAATAAAATGAGAGCTAAACAGTTCGGAGTTCCAGTCACCTTTTATTACGCTGATATTGGTCATGAGTTTGCAGAAGACCATCGAGGCCATGCACAGAGTAAAACCTGGACTAAATCAGCACAGCTCTCCGGTTCCCTCTCATTTCTGTACAATCCATGCCATATATTACTGTCCTTTAATGTATATCAAGAATAAAAAATATATATTTTACGTCATTTACATTTAGTAACTTTACCAGTAATATTTTCAACCTTTTCTTATGTTTTAAATTGTGCTGTAATTAAAAGTAACAAATGACCTTAGTACTTTCCTCTTAATACTTTTAATATGGTCAGCCACTTGCCTGCTGTAACCCAAGTGCATGGTGGGGTGATTTCGTTAAGTGGAACAGTAAGTTTTGCGTGCTCTGGCTAGTGGAGTGCGGGTTTAATAGCCGATCCTGGAGCTACACTGGGTCATTCTCTCATCAGCCTCAGAGGTATAACTTGCTATGGCATTTCCCTTCAGAGCTTTAATGGCCTACTGGTGAAACTGGGCTTTAAATGTTTGCACCAGTCACACCTGTGCTTTTGATCCCCTAACATGTGTACTGAATTTTAGACCACAAAATATGTTAAGTGTTCATGCTGAAAACTGTCATTTAATGTTCTATTGACTGCTTCATGTTGTATGAAAACATAAATGCAATTTAACTACAATTTTGAATTGAGACTGTGTAGAAGTAATTTTACAGTAAATCTTGGCATCTTAGTAAAGATCTGACTGATAATACCGATCCTACAGCAATATACAGAATATATGCATTTTTCAAAATTTGTTTACTTCTAAAATAGTATAGTGGAGCCACCTTGTCTATAGCCCCCTCAAAATCAGCCTATAGAAAAGACACCAGTTGGCATTTCCCCATTCTTCAGCATGTCTATTATTTAAAGATCATGCTGCCATTTGAAAATAAAAGCCATATCTGACAGAGTGGTCCATAAATTATAATCCAGCACTTTGTCGCCTTGAACTGTAATATTCCTAATGCCCCTGTGAAGTTTAACCAAACTAACCCATAAAGTGTTTTCATGAAAGGGATAAAGGCACCATTACAAAACTGAAGCTGCTGCCTTTACGTTCAAGGAGGAGGAATAATTTTTGAAACCATATTTTTGGCCTGACCACATGAAAGTGATCTGAGGAAAATTACAGCCCACTTCATTTATTGGTACTGAACGTGCAAGAGTCGGTCACTGAGACATTCTCAGCTATTTGGCGCCACAGTTCATTTAATCAATGTCTCTAGCAGCACCTTTCAAATAGAACAAAGCAGAATAGGAAAAACAATACATGGAAATGTTGAGAATATATTGTTAAACTGTACTGTGCATGTACATTGGATGTGAATGACCAAAAATTCATTTTTAAAACAAATTTTTACAGTCCGTGGCATTGGACTTGAACTGCCGTTTTAATTTTTAAACTCAAATATACTACCCTTTGAATATAATTGCATATGTAAATAGATACCATAACTAAATATCTTTAGAATGGCTTGTAAAATTGCAATACAAAACAATACAAAACATCATCTTTTATATTAAATTATTTATTGTGCTAAATATATTTTATGTGCCAGCTGAAGAGTGTGGCTTTACACCTGATTTGGTTTAATGCATGAGTGGTACCTGCTACATGTTATATAGCAGTATTTTTGTTTGTTTGCATTGTTTGTTGCCGGTTTCATTTTTATCTCTTTTTTTATTGCTATTTAGATGAAACTGGAAAGCTTTGGCAATATTGGAACTGTTATGACAGTGATGCAACTAAAGGCCATTTGAATATAATAGATTTGAATAGAAATTAAATGATTTTTTTTTTCCTGATCTGTCCTTTATAGACCGCCTTCATTGCATTAGGCTTTAAGAACATAGAAAGAAAGAAATCAATTAATCAAGTCTATTTTTAATTATAAAATCCCCTTTCAGTACTGACAGGACCGATGTGAAGTAAATCTTAAAAAGCACATATATGTAATATAACTAAACCCCACCGCATGTTTTTTTCTGACAGTTGACAAAAAAAAATCAAGGGATCATTTTCCTGGTCAGCATGGCTTATTAGTGAGTATGGAAATAGAATGGATGACTACCAAACCAAAGTTGTTCTAGAAACATGAAATATATACTGCAAACATTTCACTCGTTAGAGTCTGTGTAGCTGATACGGTGGTACGATGTGTGATTTAGATTAGGTTGTAGTCCGGAAGTCTTAATGAAAGTAACTAGCAAATGGTCAAACAAAAATAAAATGACAATAGTTAGCACTGTCTTTGTTAAACGCATTCCCTCTCATGATTAGATAGAGAATACTCAGTATCTTTATGAAGCTTTTCACTTTGGCATAATTATTCAACCTAAAAAACAGTCATGTTGCATTACATGTGAAGAGAGGAAATGATTTAATTATGCAAGAAACAATCAATCTGTATGAATTAAAAAAAAATTATTTAAACAAAATCGTTAATCCTAATTTTTTTTCTGTCAAGTTTAAGAATGATTTTGTATATTATTATTCTTGACGTGTTAACAAAGGTACAGAAATACTGTAAAAATATGCCTTGCTTACCCGAGTTGTCACTCTTTCCTTTACTGTTCCTTCTCTCTGGTTCTATGGGTGACATGGTTTGCCGCCCGTAGTCCCCAGACGCTCCTGCTGGGTCAGTGTTTCCTAGGCCTGTGTTTGCTGTGCACATATTCTGACCCGCTGTTCCTCCAGACGTGCACAGCTCTGCTGCAGGAGTGTCAGGGTGAGGAAGGCACGTGGCGTGACGGGTGCTGCCAGACGAGGGCATCTGCTGGACATGCCAGGCGGGCTGATGCTGTTGATGATGGGGCAGCTGCTGAGTTGGATGGCTGCGTGCATGAAGTCCTCCAAAACCTCCTTCATCTCCTGTGTAGCTGCACGGTGGCGAGGGTCCTGGCAAATCAGGGTAGGAGACATGATCAGAGCGGCCGTGCAATGCCAGCGAGGACTGGGTGAAGGCCGCATGGAGAGTCTGGGCTGGAGCATGTGGGTTCCGAAGACAGCCGAACAGAGAATGATCCATCTTGCTTCAATCACCGCAAATCCACACTGAAATACTCCAGACCAAAAATCACAAAAATACACCCTTTATGACTGAACTGAGTGTCACACTAGACAGAGAAGATGCAGAAAAGTGGTAGTGGGAGGACCAAAAAAGCCCCTAAAATCACTCCGCTCCCTCCCGGCCCCTCTCGTACTGACGGCTCTCACGATCCAGGACTTCAACGGCAAAAGGAAGAGGGAGCAGGCGGCGATGAAAGACAGGGCCTCCGGTAATCCTGAGCATGCGGCCCCTGTTGCCAAGCCGAGCGAGGGTAAACACACACAGCCTGCTGGAGGCTACTCGGGTGACATACAACAGAGAGGGAGGGAGGAAGGGAGAGAGTGAGAGAGAGAGAGCAGGGAGTGCAGGGGCACTTCCAGAGAAATGGAAAAGGACAGAGGAATAGACGGAGAAACAGAGCTGGGGGAGGCTCAGAGGAGGAGGTGGTAGGGTTGGATGTTATATATAGGGCGTAACTTGAGAGTGAGGCCGGGTCACTGGCTGCTTGCTACTGACCACATGCTTATGGTCTTCCTGTAGAAAGTGAGAGATTATAAATTTGAACCTGGGCAAGCAGGTCTGACCTCAAGGAAACACAGGCAATTTATTTTGGATCTCAGCTGTCTGAACTTGGTTGGGACATTTTCTAAGAACCAAGTCGTGTCAGGAGAAAAGGGGGATCAGATGTACGTTGAGGAGAGACTGAAACTCAGCTCGCTTTGTACATGCAAATTTACAAAATTGCATAAAAAGGAAGCTTTGATTTTATGCATCAATCACCAACAACAACACTGTCATCTTCTAATTCTTCTTATTATTATTATTTTCTTCTTCTTATCTGCCATTTCATTAAAGTCATTTGCATATTTTCTGACATATCTACAGTATTATCAATATCTCCAAACTACATGGAGTCAAATGATCCTTAGTTTTGAAGTGAAATCTAATTTATTTATAAGTCATTTAAACATTAAAATTCTGCTCTTCCTTCAGAGTATCTCTTGCCGGATTTCCACTAACGCTTATTAAAATTGGTGCAATTTTGATTACATATCATTCTTCTACACTGTGGCGTTCCATAAATCTGGATGAGCTGAATGTATAACAATGGGTTCCAGAAACAAACACTGTAAATGTTCAGGCATATATGTGTCAGCCGGTGGAAGAGAATATTTCTCTCAGAACTGTCACTGAAAGTGGGTAACGAGTCTGTCATAAAATATTTGAGGATTTGAAAGAGTGCTACAAATGTATTTAATGAGATCAGTGCTCACGACCACAGAGGAATTCCATGTGTAAAAATATATATATTTTTTCTAATAGTTTTTATGTACACGATTCCTGTTTGTAAAACCTCGTGATTTATTTATTTTGACTAACATTTCTAAATCCATTTTTTTTCAATCAAACTTTGATGATGGAAATATTACTTAGGGACAGTGATTCCACAAATGGAGTTCTTTAAAATTTTTATAATAAAGGTGTTATTATATATTGGTTTTTATAGCCAATCATTTATTTGAATATTTTCTGTATATTAATTATACTTTATATGAATGAAGCGGTTTGTAACTTATGTAAGAATCTAAAAGTGGCTTTGCAGTTTTCCCTCCATATTTTTTCGAATGTAGTGTTTTTTCTCTTCTAGCCAGACTGTAAAATACAGAAACCAAATGCATCCATTATCCATTTCTATCGATGTATATTATGACCACCAGACTTGTAATGCTGAACCTGGAGAGGAAATTAGATTCATTTTGAAGGCAAATGACTTTAGCAGAGCTGATGTGGGTGTTATTGCCATCCTGTGTCTCCCAGTTCGGAGAGACCGCTACATGGGGAGGTCTTGTATTAATACCTGAAATAAAATGCAGTGTTTGCTTAACAAATTAAGCCAATTAGTTGTTATGTAAAGTAATCTGCAAGTGGAGCCCCTGGGTGTGTATTAATGCTCATATGGTTTCACTTTAGCTTCAGTCACAGTGCCATAGAAATGCCCCGCGGCCTCCGAGTGGTTATGTGACTCTCCTCTCCTGCTCCTCTCCTTCTCCCTTTTGCTCTCTCTCTTTCATTCTGTGAATGTACAAGCCCTAAGCCTCTGTAATAACCAACTGCTAATTTGACAGCTCCCAGCGGAGAAGGGATATTCTGCAGGTGAGGCCTTTTGACCTTTGGACCAACTGTGTGTGTGTCTGTGTGTGTGTCTGTGTGTGTGTGGCATGTGTACACAAACGAAGCTCTGTTTTACTGTACTGTAGCTCTAGAGGCGCTTTTCCTCTAACAGGCAGTGCATATTCAATTTTGTTGGATTTTGTGCTTTGCTTAGGCAACACACTCTCAAAAAAAATTTTTTTTGCACAATTCTTTTCTATTCTATTATTTTTGTAGTCAGTTGTTGATGCTTTGTGGGGGTTGAATTTGAATGAGAAATTAAAAATATGAATTATGAGCCTAAACCGTTTTCCATTTACATTAAGTTATACTGAACCTATTAATGATCTTGTGCATTATTCCTTATGTTTTACTTTCAAACATTTTCTCTTGTGAAAGAGTATAAAATAATGAAACATAAACCCTTACGGAAAAGCCACGTCATATAATTCACATGTCAAATTAGACCCATAAATTAGGCTCATAAAATTGTTTGATTGTATCTTACATTATTCAACTATAATTTTCACCCTTCAGATGTAATATTATGTAACCTAAAAATTCACATCTGTTGACTGTTTATTTATTTTTTAAGTTGAATAATTATGTCAAACGTACACCACAGAGAAAGACACTGAATATTCTCTAATCCATGAGATCCTTCTCCTTTGCAGATGTGATTTATTATTTTTTTTATTTTTCTGTCCATGATTAATTATTTTACACATCCAGTAACATAATTCACAATCATACACGGAAATGTATGTGATTTTCACTAATGGAGTATTTGTAATATGATGAAATATTTGCTTTTGTTAGTTTTTGTTGTGCTGCATTTTAAAACTAAACCTCAGGCCCATATTTCCGAGGCAGTGATCCAGTATAAGATAAGACTCAGTGACTAGATATCATATCTTGTAATCTTCTTTTGCAGAAATTCACTGATGATGATTTGTCACTGATATACATGACAGTTTGTTGATGTTGTAACTATTTACATTTAAATGTACGTTTTGAGTTTTGATTTAGACTAGGCGGATCTTAGTTGTATTATTAAAACTTTTCAATGAAATCAAATAACAAATTATTTAACAAATAAATTAGTTCTGCTTTCGAAATGTTGCCGCATATTAACCAAAAATCTTAATTGATGATTTAACAGTAGTAATAAATAAAAATCTGCGTATGAACATTTGAATTTGACCTATCTGTCATGTGTAACTGTGTGAGCCACACATCCTTTATATTCAAACGTTAATTAATTTGGTTCTGAAAAACAGTATATGGATTAAGTGAAATTTGCATTTAAAAAGGGAAAAATTGAGACATACACATGACTCCCAAATTTTACAATTTTATAAATTTAAAAATTTCTGTCATATGTGGATAAAATTCAGAGGTACATTTTTTATGTTTTACATACATGTTTTCAGTAAAAAAAAAAAATCTTAATATTTTTGTCATCAGAACATACTCTTCAATCAGCAATAAATTCTGTCCAAGAACCAACAATGAACTCAATTGTACATGTTTGCTGAATAAGGACACTGAATAATACTGATAAAATCTCAGATCTGATTGGTCAAGAAGGTTTTGGATAATGTTCTATCACAGCTCACTGACAGGGATTTATACACCTATATACAATGGCTAATAATAATTCAGTTAAAAAGTCGTATTTAAAAAAGACTGATATGGAGAGGAAGCTGTCTGTAAGGAGACATTTATTTAGGATTCATGTGAGGATTTGGCTAGCACTCATTTTTGTGTTAAAGTGGGTTTTTTTTCAATTCTTTATTATTCTTTTTTGTTCTTCAAGAAAAAAGGAAAGGCTATGAAGAGAACAATATTTACAGCTGTTAAAATATAGCTAATAATAGCAGCTAACTTGTTTCAAGGAAGTTCCACTACACACAATATTTGACAACTTTAATATGAAATTTCAATCAGTAATAAATTCAAAATATGAATCATTGATAAATTGAAGTGTATTATTCCTTATTTATAACACTGCCTAGTGAATTCAGTTTGCATACAATGAATGCTTCAGCTGTCCTAAAGTCAATCCTAAAGTCGAATTTAATGTCAAGATCCACCAGTTTAATACAATCAATATGAAACTGAATATATATATATATATATTTCATTTGTTAAGGGATTGTAACACCTTTAATGCCTGAAGCTACTGTATCTTATAGTGATTGTCAGTTAGCTATAGAATCCACACAGAGTAAATCAGACTGCTGTAGTGCTTATTGCTGCAACTGCTATATCCCACGCAATACCTCAGCCTTTTAAAAGAGAATTTGTCTCTGGTTGGCTGAAAGCACTGCCATATGTCAGTAGTTAAAACAAATGAAAAAAAGTTTATCTTTCCAACGTAGGTCTCTACTTTCTATGACATGTTCTAATATTACCAATAACTCTAAAAAGTGATGCTGACATTGTGTGATTTAACTGCTTCCTCTTTTTCTTAGTCCTCGGTATGCTGGCCAAGTCTCACAATGGAATTTGACTTTTCCACTGTCTTTGTCCCGTTAATGCCTCTTTCTTTCTGCGCTCTTTTCTTGTCATATTTCTGAAGCTAATGATTTTCAAACATATGATTTAACCCAGGAAATATGACCCAGTAGTTTCTGCTCTGTGAATTTGCTGCCATGGCATCAGTCAATGTTTTCTCGGCATATGTATGCATGAATACAGTTAGGACTCCCATAACATACAGTATCATACACAGGAACTGACACTGTGCTGTCGTTATTAGTTTGGAGTAGCATTGCTGTACTTGATTAAATTGCACAGATTAAAGCAAAAGAACATTAAGCCTTGTGGCAGTATGTATTATTTGTCAGGATTAAAAATGTCCCAAATTATGTAGTAAGAAAAAAACAGTGTTGACCTAGCTTGTTATGGTTAGGTTTAGGATTTGGGGTAGAAAATTCTGATATATAGGTATGTACATGTGTATCCAGGATACATTACATATACAGTATACTGTATAGTCTTATGTCCTGAAAAGGCACTGGCACAGGTTAAAAGTAGGCTTACTCTTAAGTAAACAAAATAATCCTGCGGCTATCCTCTGACTTTTTGAGATGTCTTTTCTCACAGCTAATTCACAGAGGTTTGGTCAGATTCAAATCTTTTTTTGATGAGTTCAAAGCCTGCCTAAATAGCTGGACATATAAGAGTTCAACCTCAACTTGACATAAATGGAACATCTTTAGGCACATTAATAACTGAAACCATTTTTTTTTCTAAGCCACAGAAAAGCCAGAAATACTGATTAGGCATCTCCAATGACAGACTACCAGTGGAGCATCACAGACTAAAAAAGACAGATGCTTCCCTCATAGAGTCTCCCATATTTACCCATTGAGGTTTTTCACATCAAGTCTTTTTAAACAGTATCCCACTGAGGACTAAATACTCTAGTCAGCCAGCTAATGACTTTTTGTACTCACTGCCGAATGCTCAGCTCTCTGTGTTCTTTAATCAGGGCATGATTCTAAATTTTTTGCCCTCTAAACACTAATCCTATTTGAAGATTGTGTGTAAACATCATGTGTGACCTGTGCCATCCTGGCATGCTCATTCTGAGGCTTGCAAGTATATGTGTGTTTTTGTTTTTTTCAAAAAGCCGCAGTTAAATTGCCTTGCATTCAGCATTTTCTTAATAAATGGGCCGTATCGCCCCACCATGCTGTGTTTACAGGGAATAGGGCTGACCTCTTGTCAGCGCTGATTAATCCAAAGGGAAAAAAATAACAAAATTAGGCAAGCCATAGGAGCAGTAGAAATTTTCTCCCTCGCTCTCTTTCTTTAGCTTCATATAAATTTGAACACAGACTGTATGTTTTTTTTTATTTTTTAACTCTCTTTCTCCCTGTGGCACTATTTGTCTGCATAACTAAGTGACCAATAAAGCCATATAAATATAAATCTAATAACATTAGGTATAACATTCAAGTAGTTTAAAATGCACTGGTTTGAAATTCTTTGAAAGGATTAAACAAACTTAGAAAGATACTGTAACACCACAAAGCAATAACTTCACATTCCCTGGGTATCTATGACATTATTATTATTATTAGTAGTAGTAGTAGTAGTAGTGGGTAGCACTGTCACCTCACACCAAGAAGGTCCCAGGTTTGATCCCCGGGTGGGGTGGTCTGGTTCCTTTCTGTGTGGAGTCTGCATGTCCTCCCCGTGTCCGTGTGTGTTTACTCCGGGTACTCCATTTTCCTCCCACAGTCTAAAGACATGCACATTAGGTTGATTGGTGACTCTAAAGTGGCCCTAGTGTCTGAGTGTGCGTGTGTGTGCCCTACAATGGATTGGCACCCTGTCTAGGGTTGTTCCTGCCTTGCGTCCTATGCTGCCGGCTAAGCACTGGCTCTCCCGTGATCCTGAAAAGGAATAAGCAGTTAAGATAATGAATGAATGAATAATAATAAGGGTTAATTTTCATTAATCACTTAATGATGGTCAGTGCTGATGAGGTCTGTGCCAGGAAAACTGCACATGAGGTAGGAATACACACTAGATGGTACACTATTTCTTTGCAGCACACCATTAAAAAGCACGTGTACACCTAGGGACAATTTAGAGTTATCAGTTCACCTTTTGGCATGTTTTTGTGAGGTGTGAGAAAACTGGAGAACAGGAGATCCACATATAAACTTGCAGACAGAGTCTATATTTAGTTTTTTTTTACTCTCTGTCTCCCTGTGGCTCAATTTCACTACATAACTGAGTAACCAAAATGCCACATAAACATGAAGCTAATAATAATGAAAAGCAGCAATTATAAAAGTAGTTTAAAATGCACAGTATGACATTTTTTTAAAAGGGATATAAAACAGAGTTATGACGTCAACACACCATAAATCTCTGCGGAACCACTTTTCACTCATATGCACAGAGGAACTAACAGAAAAACAGCATTTTGTTTTCATATTTTCATGTTTTCAGTACACCATTTGTTTGCAGTGTACCATGAACACACACATTCACACCTGGGACAATTTAGAGTAACAAGTCCACCTACTGGGATGTTTTTGGAATGTGTGAGGAAACTGGAGAACTGGAAATCCTCAGAGAAACAGAGGAATCATACTCTGCTCAACTGCACACAGACATTAGCTTGAACTCAGGAGCTGTGAGTCAGCAACGCCACACACAGAGTCAACATGCCTCTCTATTTCTATTATTATTAGTATATAGTATAATAGCAGTTATTGTAATAAAACAACCCAATTTTTTGTGTACTTTATAAAGATCATGGGCATGAACTCTCTCTTCCACTCGTGAGGCAATAAGAAATCATGGACCCAGCGTATTCTTTTCTTTTGCTGGAGCCAGCCATGAAATGAAATATGCCTGAAGTAATGACCACTAGAGGTCCAACTTCAGCGCTATGACTAGAGATTTATTAAATCAGAACAGGGAGGTGGGATCATCATGAAGACTGGGAAAGGAGGAAACAGCCTAACTCATCCTATCCCATCTGGCCTGCCTTTTATTTTCCTCAGCTTCTCTGAGTGTGTGGAATGTAGTAAATCATCATATAGGCTGGCCATCCCTGTAGTATTTTTTCTTTCCTCTCATGTCCGTCAGGGGCCCCTTAAGACAATCTGTAATTAAGGCAGTATGGGCTTGGTATATACACATGCATGCACACATACACACATGCACACATACAAACATGCACATACTCTTTCTCCCTGAAACATTCTTATATACCCTATTGTCTCCCTGCCTCTTGATCATGTACACCTGAACCAGGACGTGACATCAACATTGGCCAGAAATTTTAACCTCGCATTGCTGCACTGTTCTTGACTGTTGGCATGAACCCATGTGGAAGCCTTGGCTTTAAATTTATGGCATGCTTCCCTTCACCAGACGTCTGCGGTGAAGCAGGCATTCTCCCGGACAGCCCATATGAGACATCCATCATTGCAAGGCCATCAGAGTGGGAAGAGCTGCTTCACAGGCAGAGCTGCATGGAGTACCAGGCAACTACAGACTGACCTACACAACTTTATTTGAAGATTGGAAGGATACTTCGGGTGTAGTGCAGACTATATTTTCCTCTAATGAAACGTTTCCTGAGGTTTTAGTTAAGGCATTTTTCTGCTCTAGTTTTGCCTCAGTTTCCCTTAGGTGCTGAGGGAGATTTTTTTTATTTTGTTCTTTGCTTCTAATTTTACTTTTTAATTTTGCTTTTTTTATGTGAGATCATTTAAGAAGTCTGTCAGTATTATTTTAATTCCATCCATCATTTTTCCATAGAGATGTACATGATAGTTAGACTCTATAAGACTGTGTGCTGTGGTATCTGGCACCAATACTTTAGCAGCAGATCCTTTAAGCTCTGTAAGGTGCTAGCTAGGGTCTTCATGTATCAGACTTGTCCAGACAAGGAGGCCAAGTCAAGACCTTGAACCTTTTGTCAGGTTCCTGTAATCTTAGTCATTCCTGCAAATTGTTTGCAGTGTGACAGGGAGCATCATCCTGCTGAAAGAGGTCAGTGCCATTAGGGAATAGAATTGCCATTAAAGGATGTACTTGGTCTGCAACAATGTTTAGGTAGGCGTTATATGTCAAAGTAACAACCACATGAATGCCAAGACCCAAGGATTCCCAGCAGAACATTGTCCAAAGCATCACACTGGTTCTGCCAGCTTGCCTTCTTCCTATTGTGCATCCTGGTGCCATCTGTTCCCCAGGGAAGTGATACACAGATGCTTGGTCATCCACATGATGTAAAAGAAAATGTGCTCCATGGTTCAGTACTGATGCTGACTTGCCCCATTGTAGGTGATTTCAGTGGTGGACAGGGTCAGCATGGGCACTCTGACCGGCCTGCATCTATGCAGCCACATACGCAGCAAGCTGTGGTGTAGTGTTTTCTGACACGTTTGTATCACAGTCAGCATTACCTTTTTTCAACAATTTGTGCTACAGAAGCAATTCTGTGGCATCAGACCATGTAGGCTAGTCTTCACTCACCACATCAAAGAGATTTGGGCGCCCATGACCCTGTTGCCAGTTCACCGGTTGTCCTTTCTTGGACCACTTTTGGTAGGTGGCTAACCACTGCATACCAGGAACACCCCACAAGACCTGCTGATTTTGGAGATGCTCAGACCCAGTTGTATAGCCATCACAATTTGGAATTTGTCAAATTCATTATTATTAAGATTGCCCATTTTTCCTGCTTCCAACACACCAACTTCAAAAACTGACTTCACTATATTTTGTCCAATATATCCCACCCCATGACAGATGCCATTGTAATGAGACTATCAATTTTATTCACTTCACCTGTCAATCTAACATCACAAGTATTTTCTAACACAGCTCACTAAACACTGATTCAGTAAATTAGCAGTGTGTGCACAGAGCACCATCTAGAGTGAACTAAAAGGTATAAATAGATGCAGCAAAGTATTACTGAAATAATGCACAATTTACAGTAATGTGAATTTAGTGTAATAACAACAGAACCCTCCTGCTTTCTGTTTGTCTGCACCCCTGACTTATAATAAGACAAGTTTGTCTGCCTTTTAATTATTTTCTTTTTCTGTTTCTCTTGCTTTTTTGTCTGTCTGTTCATGTCTGTGTTGCTCTCGCAGACACACTCTCTTTCACACTCTTCCACTCTTCTCAGATCAGTCAGTCTTCCTTTGTGCTGCAGCACATTTGAATGCAGTTCTTCTTTATTCACTGAAATACAGTGTAGTATAAAGACTGGTTTTGTCTTTGACTAAATCCACAAAGAACATTCAAATTCAAATGTCTCATTATGTAATGAGCTCATGACTTGCTCACCACACACTTTAATAAAGTGTCACATTCAATATGTATTTCTTTGTCAGAATTTTATTAGAATTTCTTAGTATGAATTTGTAAAGCAGATGTTACAAGCTCAATCTGAGAACTAGTTTTTTTTTTTTACAAAAGTTACAAAAGTTCATTTAGAAACATTTTTGAGTATTATTAATTTTTCGTGCATGGATACACTGTACTATGGCACAGTAGTCACAGGATATCCTCACTGCTGCAGGGTTATTGTATATGTGGGTTTACTTGTTCCTGTATGTGTGGGTTTCCTTCAGGTTTTCCATTTTCCTCCTACTTACCAAAAACCTGCTGGTAGGTGGATTAGCAACTCTAAATTGCCTCTAGTGTGTATGTGTGTGTCTATGTGTGTGTGTGTCTGTGCGTGTGTCTGTGCGTGTGTGTGTGTGTGTGTGTGTGTGTGTTCATGGTGGTCTACAGTGGACAGGAATCAGATTCAGGGCATTTTCAGATCCAGTCTTCTCAGGATTGGTTCAGGAACCACCATGACCACCACCATGTCCAGGATAAAGCAGTTACTGAAGCTGAATAAATAGTAATATCTGTTTTAATGCTCATTTAAGTTTATAATTATATGAAAATTCTGCAACACTGACCTTACACACCTGGATCACACACCTGTTGCTGCACGCACATGGAAATACATACCTAATGTTTGTGCTTAATAGCTTTCAGTTTTCAGCCAAGAGGTGTGCATAATTACTCTACACAGCAGCAGACTGTCTTTTCATCACACTGCTTTTATTTGGCTGATGGCTGAATTAATTGTGAATGATTGTTAATCAGATCAAACTGGGAGTTCAAACATGAATCCTGTGGGTGTTTTCTTTTATTGGCTCCATGCTTTTTGGTTGTGAGATACACTGTCTACATCAGACTGTAGCCAGGATTAATTATGTTTTAATGGAACATGGCAAGTGATGGAAATGTTCTCAGTGTATGGGGTGGTGTTGTGTGTGCGTGACTTTGCCTGTTCTTTGTCTCTAGCAAATATCTTGAAAAGAGGAACGAACTGTCAGGCAGTAATTTTTCAACATAATAGCAGATGAAAGGTTAACTGCATGTATTGATAAATGTATTTCTTCAAACGAATCCAGCCTGAGTTATCCTGTGGCTTTGCAATTTCTCTATGGAAATTTCTTTATTATAGCTGTATGGTGACAGGGGTCTGGCAGAGATTTAGACTACTCATCATTTTCCATTATTCTCAGAGATTCATGATGGGAGACATTCATGAAGGTTTCAGCACCTGTGTCTGGAAGCCCACATGTCTTTGCTTTATTTCAACACCCCCGATCAGTGGAAGTCTTCATTTCAGTGCACTCGAGAACATGGCGGCCTGCTTTATATTAGACACTCTCATCATCATTTAGCAGTAGACTGTCACCATGGCAATGTGAAAAGCATAGAAGTAATGATTGATTGAAAAACATTAGTGCTGTATTAGACTGGCCAATGCTTTGGCTATAACACTCAGATATTTAAAAAACTTTTTTATTATCCAAGGAACAAAATATGCTGTTTCCAAGAACCATGATGAAGCCTACCATACAAGGAAGGACCTCTGTACAAACAACTATGTTAAAAGTAAATGTAAATGTACATGTATTTATATTCACAGCAACAACTAATCTGTGATTTCATGTATGAAGCAGGATTATCCTATAGGGGGCAGTAGGTGCAAAATATAATGGATACCTTTGCGATATGATGCATGCAAATATCAGTTACAAGTGCCAGAGGTAAAATAATTCACTTGCTAAAAACTCCTTTTTCCTTTTACCAACTTTAGCTGGTAGGTTTTACTAAGCATCTTGGAGAATCTGACACATTTTGTGACTTTTACACTTGCTTCTTTTTTTTCCAGCATCCTTAATTATGTTTTTTCTTCCTGCGAAGTGGTCTGTGCATTCTTTCCTGACATGCAAACATTTTTCTGTAGCTTTTTTTTTGGAAAACTAAACAGATGGCTAACAGAACCTGTGGCACTCAAATGCATTCAAACGTTCTAGATGTTCCACATGCATATTCATTAATACAGGC
>JAOTRJ010000031.1:9161059-9177549 GCA_028564905.1 Leptodoras praelongus | reverse complement strand
GCCCCACCCGGGGATCGAACCCGGGTCCTTCTTGCTGTGAGGCGACAGCGCTATCCACTGCGCCACCGTGCCGCCCGGAACTTTAAATGTAAAAATAATAAATCCATAGCCTGGGATAATTATCCCAATAGGAATAACCTATAAACTGCTAAGACAGAGAGAAAAATGGACCATCTTTATCTATTATGAGCACTCTGGTGTTTGATGGTTATAGAGATATTGACTGGAAGACTGGAAGAAAACAGTCATCACACTGACAAACAGGCAATAGTACCGTACAACCTGTAGAAAAAAAACTTTAAAATATTAAACATGTACTATAGTACATGGAGAAGAAATGTTAAACACAATGAGAGTGATAAAGGATACTGCAGGATTAGTGGAATCCATATTGAGGGTTTGGTGCAGAAGAAAGCAGTGCATATTATAGGCTAAATATAGCCAGTGAATTAGTCTAGTTGATTTTGTCTGTGTATTTCTATTCTTGTCTTCATCTTGGAAGATCACACTATCCTCCCTCACATTCGATCAAAGATCTGTTTATGCTGGCATATTGACATAATGTAACTGTGTTTTTTGTCCAGTCACACATTTTATCCCCTAAACAAATGGTTTTTTTTTTTCAGTACTCAAATTAGCTCTGCTGTCCTAAAGGAAAACAGTCAGTGGTCAAACTTGATTGTGAATGCTAGCCTGCAAAAATTAAAGTATATAATTAAAAATGGCAGAAAATGAGATGTGGCTTTCTCCTGCAAGCCTGACATTTACAGCATGGTTGATTTATGCAATGCTCTGTTATCTCAAAGCTGAGATGCACAAGAAACCTTTTATAGCGTTTTACCAATCTGCTCAGCATATATTTACAGAGCACTGGCAGAATCTTAAGTGATTGGATGCCCTTCAGTTGTACTTTAATAAATCAACCAGATGCAGTATTAAAGGCCTATGCCATCATGTTGTAAACCTAAACTCTACATACTTCATCTCTAGTATATGGAGACTTTTGAAGACATATCTTTATACTGTGATCCTCTAAAATAGACATCTAGAATGCAAGTCTAATGGACGTTTTGAAGTAAACTTTTTAAATACATATCATACAAATGTAAAATTGTAGATATGTCACTAAACAGTAAAAGTCTTATGATGAGAATCTTGTGAGATTCTCTCTGTATAAAGTAGTCTTATATCATAAAGGATGAATTACACAGATTTGTACCATAGTGGTATTGAAATCTCAGTTCAGATTAGTCAGATCTGACAGCAGTGCTGGCTGCAAGGTAAATCACCGGTTTATATTAATGCACTCTTTCCAGTATGTTTTTTTTCCTATACTAACGAGAGACCTGTGTGCGGATGCGTACGCTACATACATTTTAATATACGCTAAAGGTTTCTGTGAGGAGATGTTTATTTAGCAGTAACACTTTAAATTACAGCCCACTTTTACAGGATAAGTACCTGTTAAGTAAGAAAAAATAAATAAGTAAAGGGTATGATTGCAGAAGTAAGTGGGCAATTTATTCCTGGGTGATTTCACATATTTCACAAGTAGGGAACAAAATATCTATTCTGAGTGCATTGTTTTTCCCAACATTGTGTGAAAATGATGACCCAAAGGTGAGGCAAAGGGAAAGACAATACTGCTGCCTATTCCCTACTGTGCCCATGTGAGCAGAAGAGAAACATCCATTTCATCATTAGCCTGTTTGTTCAGCTATGTACATATAATGCCTCAATACCCAGGCTACACAGTGTGTAAAATATCCATAAAGTACTCGATAATTATTACTCGGGTTACGGTACAATAAAGGTAGTCTGTGTAATCTCATGTACCTGCATGAAGCTCCATTACTGCCTATAATGAAAGTAGATGGTCATGTCCTTACCTGGATGTACACTGTAAGTAATGTTAAGGACCTATAATTAGGTTTAGAAGTAAAATGAATTCAAAATTGCAGGTACGTTCCTTATTTGTAAATTAGCCAGTAAAACTACTTACTTCCACAATCCTACCCTATAATAATTAACCTATAATTATGTTTAGAAACACAATGAATTCGGAATAGTGTTCCCTATTTGTAAAATACATGCATATTACCCAGTAATAGCCACTTATTTTTTCAATCATACACTACTTACTTTTTCTTACAGCAGGTTGTAAGTGTTAAAGTTTCAAGTGTTACCTACTTTGTGAGGAGGCACTCACGGTCTGATGCTAGGGGGCTGCAGCAGCACAGTGTTTGCGCTGGGAGGACTCCAGCTCCCAGCAAATCTAGAGGAACCTGCTCCCCACCCTACTTAAAGGAGTCCTCAAATCGTGCTTCTTGTCGCGCCTTTGATGCTATGGCACGAGGTCATTTGGTATAGTAGCACCACGGCATGAGGTAATCTGCTTTGGGTATGCTATGGTGCCAGGTAATAAATATTTCCCAGGGTCAGTTTGGTAACGTCAGGCCTTATAGAGGTTTGCCAGTAAGGGGTCACCTTCTGAGGTAATAAATATTTTCCATTGTGCTCTCACTTCCTTGGTGCTACGTCCCCTTCCCCAAACAATAATTAGTGAATTTCCCCTAGGGGTTAGCACATTGCTGTTAGCAACTTGGGACCCGGAGGAGCTACGACCCACTTCCTGGTTCCTCAGTCTTTTTTATTTACAATGCTTTCAGTGTCCTGTTATATATTTTGTTTTCCAGCAGTGCATCTGAGACCGCCTACTAGTGTTTAGTTATGCTATCCCACTTATTTTTTCTGAATGTTTTGTTTAAAAAGATCTCTTTCTTTTGAGTCTGTGAAATTCACAGGCTTGTTTTTGAGCTTTTCTTCCCCTCTCACTTTTGCATTCCGCTAGCCCAGAGGTAGTGTGACGGTTTGTTACCGCAGCAGCCCGAATTCGATCCTCGAGCCCAGCAGTTTTTACCACATAACCATTTTGCTACTGAGACCACAATCATGAGCCATGTTTATCCTGATCTTTATTTACCCCCTCCTGGTTTACACTTTTACATTCAGATATTTCTATATATAAATACATCTGAGCCCTTTCCCTTTCTCATGGCTTTCCTCAATCAACATATGCACTTCTCTCCTTTTCTTCCCCTCCTCCCTCAACTCTTCAAATTCCTGTGTAGTTCTCTCTATTAACTCGGCGATCCTTCATCGGTGAGAGGCCTGTTACAAGTCCCCGATCTGGCTACTTTCTCTTTTTCCTGTTATCCCCTCAGCTCTCACATTCACCTATCTCTCTTAATATATATAAATATATATATTATACCTATCCTAATATATATAGCCGTCTGCAGTTGGGTCCTTCCCCCCACCCACGCTAACATATTTAACAACAGTATCCAGTTTTATTAGCCAGAGGTAAAGCTGCAACAAATTTCCAACCTGGATAAGTATTCAGATGATACGAATACTGATTTTTTTTTTTTTGTCTTATTCAGTTGTAAATGATAACATGAACTAATTTGTTTCACACAACATGAGGTTATAGGAGAAATAAAACACTTCAGAAGGTACTGCTATTAGAAAATAACCAACACTATGTGAGTGTCACATCACCCTGTTGATGACTTTTCCCATACCTGCATGCCCAGTCATGATTAATTCTTTACTTTCCTAAGTTTCCTAAACTGAAGAAATTATGAAATCATTCTATGTATACAAGTTTCTTGTTTGTTTGCCCAACAACTGTCTTTCCATTATAAATAAGGGTTATTTTTCTTCATACAAGTGGTAAAAGTGGTAGGTAGAGACTGGGTTAAAAATAACACCGGGGCATTCCTTCAGATCATGTGTTTAAAAAGCATTACAATCAAACCATTTACCATCCACTTTCCAGGAAGGATTTAGAAAAATGAGAAAGGCAATGTGAGTGTTTTCACTTCCATATGCTGATGAGTCATATCTGGTTGTATTTGCAGTACCCCAATAGCCACATTAGTAGAATTTTTAGTGCGAGACATTTTGGGATTAAAAAAATAGTATAATACTGTGTGGAACATTTCAAAGCTAGAAAGCACGGTACTGATTGATTTTCTGTCTGGATGCAAGCCATGCTCAAATGTCACTCAGAGATGCACAGAAGATATCACTACCAGTCAATGTCACAATGTCAGTTATTAATAGTACACTAGTGATGGCATTTTCAGCCTTCAATGTGTTTGCGTAAGAGGAAAACTGTAGAATTAGGATTATGTTTCTCTTTATTTTTTACATCCGTAATATAATTTATCCGTAATAATTGTAGCCAGGTCTCAGTGAGAATAAACAACTCAGTTTATTTCATACTGACAATGACTGGATGTTCTGCTGTGGTGCAGGCAAAGATGGAGTAGGTCAGAGATCCTACCTCCGTCCCCTAGGTATCGGAAAGTTGCCCTGATATACGCAAGATGTCTCCTCCTATGAGCCTGGGAGTTGCTTTCAACATAAGTGCCGCCTTTAGTTTTGCTCAAGACATGGTTTATGTAGTCACATGGAATGCATTTAGGAGAAGAATGAAATTCAGATGTTATTATCTGGGAATAATGTTTAGTAGCACTTAAGAAAGGCATTTCATAGCAAATGCAGTGCATTGAAATAAATAATATACACACTATGGCAAAAATAAAGTGTAAAATATTTAGATTTTCATCTGGCATACATACAATGTTTTTTGTAATGCATGCTATATAAATCAGAAGGGATCATGTTTCTCAATGGTACATTAACTTTCTATCAATATCCACCCTGAGTGTCCTCCTGTGTTTCTCCAGTTCAGGGTAGAGGGCATGTTGACAGCTTTCTGTAAATGTAAAACACACTGGACTATGACGTTCCTAGAACAATTCCCTAACATAAGGTGCTCATGGACTGGGGTTTTTCCAGTCATGATCATGAGAGGGTGGAGATCTGTTTTGTGATGAGCTCAGACTCTAATCTGGCTCCTTTTCATCACCAGCAGATGTTCCTCTATCCCACTGCCTCAGTTTCAGCAACACTGCCTCATGGGAACATGAAGACCTCACCAGACCTTTCGCTCTACATTGTTTTCTGGTAGATGTCGTTGCTCATATTGATACTAATGGATTTTATATAGAACATATTTAATGAAGGCTGAAAGTACAGCCTTATACTGCATGTGTGTTATATACATCAGAGACTGAGAAGTAGGTTTAATACCGTATTAGGGGAGCATGATTCAGTGCTGTCTGCCTCCCAAGCCCACTCGTGATATAAATCTAGTCACAGCTCATTATGAGCTAAACAAATTGGTATGTGTGTTTGACATCACATTCTTCCCAAGAAACTCATTTATTTTAAGAGAATATACATATAAGAAGTTTGACAGCTTTTGTCCAGAAGGAGGTCTGGCCTGTCCAATCAGTGAAGCCCACTCAAATTCCATCCTACTCAACACAAGGGGAGAGATGGTTGAACCCTTGAAAGCATTGCACCACCTGGTGGACATCTTCTGATGATTCTGCTAGTAGTAGTAGTAGCAGACTTTTTAATGAGCCAAATGTGATTATTATCAGATTATTGAACAGTTAAGAACATTAAGAACATTGCACTTTTGTGTAAAGAGGAGTGACTCTCTTAACATTTATCTAGACTGAAGAAGACCTCAGTCTAGACTTCAGACTAACACTAAAAGGACATTTTTAATGGCATGATTTTGAAAGCGTAGTGCTTAAAAAGAATCATCTTGTACAGTCTGGATGGAAGTCCCTTTTGAATTTTGATTTCAACATAAAGGTAATGTAAGTAGTGGTTAGAAATAACTGCATGACAAACATAAACCTGGTAAAAAGTCTTTGTATTTGGAAATCACATTAGGTCTGGAATTATAGTAAATATTCAGAATTTCAGTGTTACAGACACACACACACATTTGTCATGCTATACTTCTGAGGATCTTCTACTGACATAATATTTAATGCCGCTAATTAATGTTATGCTTAACCATAACCTTAACTACCTAATCTCAGTAAAGAAACCGTAACTTTTTGGCTCTTTTAGCTTTATTTTTGTTAAAACCTAAAACAACACTTTCCTTTTGGGGACCAGTAGAATGTCCCCATGTCAAAAATATCAGATATTCCTATCCTTGTGGGGACAATTGGTCCTCACAAAGATATACAAACATGGTGCACACACACACACACACCCCAACAGATCATCAAGGTGCCAGTGCTTATTATGTCTGTACTCATATCTCAAAACATTCAGCACTTTTTCTTGGCAAAGAACTCAGTTCTCGGCAGAAGAATAGGTTCAGTTCTTCAAACGCCGAATGATGCCACAGCATTTTCATTTTAAACAGATATAAGCAGGAAATTTCAATGTTATTAAATATTGAATATTGAACAGACCTCTAATTCCTAGATAGTTTAGCAGTGTATAGTAGATTGTAAAACATCATTGAACTTGATTTCATTTAAAATAGAGCTCTGTGTGAACCGCAGCCACAGCCAAGTAATTTAGCATAAAATAGGCCCCCGTGGGGCATTTGCAAAGACTGCTGTGTAGACTTGGCTGTGTATAGAAACTTGGGGTGTCCTTGCTGGTCTCATAAGCATGCCCCACACCCTTTATCATGTGCCAGATGGTGGCTTTAGGATGTCCTGATAAATATTAATTGGGTTTTCATGAAGGGACAACAGCAACAGGAGGCATACAATGTGCATTTGGTGTGTCTCGCTTCAGTTTTCAATAAACACCAACCGTGTATGCTCAAGACTTTAACAAAAACACATACCTCCAGTGTTACAAATCACAAGTGTTATATACATATACAGTGTATACACTGTATATCAAATACAGCAACTCATCATCTCAGTATTAGTAGTGTGTCTTGCTTTATACAGGTGGACGAACCTCAGTCACAGCTACAGACAGAAGTGCAACAACTTCTGAAACCCAGCAGACATTTGTCTGAGAAGTCAGACAACACTGACTATGCTGAAGGATAATAAGATACTAGGTGAAGGTAGGAGTGAGAATTGAGAAGTGTGAGATTGAAATGGGAGGTGAGGCAATGAAAACAACACACAGGCCAAAAGGATTAAACCCCCAGGATAAACCAAGTGTTGAAAACACACCAACCCAAATAACTCCCTTTCTATGCCTTTCTGAAATGGTGCCCCCTTTCTGAGCCAACTTCACTTGAGTCCCAAACCAGTGCCAAAACAAGTGTCTGTGCAGTGAAAGAGGCATTGGGAGGGGTGGATATACGGTTCAAAAGTGCATCCCTCCTGTTAGGCTAAAAGTAAATCACGGCTGTTCCACCTGCAGAGATGCATGAAAAGGGACAATTGACTAAGGAAGCTCTAATACTACAAATGAAATTATTATTTTGTTATTATTAACTTGCAGTACAGAACAGTGTAATAAGTCTAACAAGTCTGAATGAATCATGTGTTTGGTACAAAAACAACTACATTATAAGAATTACATAACATAAAACTATAGTTGGTATTATGGTATCTGTCAAGTATTGTAACATAAAAAGTGCTCTTCACGGGTTCTTTGGATATTTTTAAGCACCCTAAATGGGTTTCCCTCAGAAACTTCTCTAAAACGCGTATGTACACGTATTTTGTTACATTGATGAATTCACTCAGAATCAAAGCACTGACTTAAACAGTTAGAGATTGTTAACAAAGTGTTGCTGTGGAGTGTCCAAGAAGCTACACATATGGAATTTTGAAAAAACCTGAAAGATAAAAAAGGTTCTTCGTTGGGAAATCAGATCCGAAGTTCAGTTAGAGTGATCAAAGAAGTAAAAGCGGCCAAACCCCTCAGTGGTCCAGGGGTAGCTGCGTGTGACAAAAGGAGGGGGAGTTGTTTAGGAAAGAGGGAGGGCGGAAAGGGAGCTGGGATTGAACCCAAGCAGCAGCTCGTATTGTTTTCACTTGGCTTACCCTTCATCAGTCTGCTGCAAATCAGCTACCTCACAACATCCTTTCTGCTTCACCTGCAGTTTATAGTGTGTCATGATGCTGAAAGCACCAGCTAGTTTTAGGTGGACCTTACGGAACTCATTCTGGCATTTAGTACAGTGATCAATTTGTAGATTTGTCTCAAAGAAAAAAGGATGGTGGTATTTCTGGGTAAAAAAATTCGATCACTACTGTCAGTCTTCAAGAAGAAGGGTGAGTAGAGAAATATTAATAATTAAATATGAAATCATTAAATATTAATGAATATTAAATGCCACGATTTTATCTGAGGCTTTTTATAAAAAGCAAAATAAACAAAAAAATCTAAATAAAAAAAACTTGAGTCTAAATTCTAGACTTCTAGTTACTAATACTACAAAATTACTGCAATACTGCAGAAAATAATCTGAACAACTGATTTTCTAAGATGTAACCTACTCTAAAAAAAGAGAGTTTTGATGAGAGGAAAAAAACTTTGGTGTTTTTAATTAGGGGTGGGGTCTACATAGCTCATAATTACATTATATTTCATCATAATTCATTATGACTTTTGGGGGTTGGGCAGGGGGGTAATTTAAAACCTTTGCTTTTTTTGGAGTTATTTTAGTATGCTGGCGTTTCAGTTTGTATCCTTGGCCCCACTATGTAACACTGCACATTCTGATCAGATGAGAGGATTGTGACAAGTACAAATGTCTAAAAAAATGTAATCATTGCTAATCATCTGTCAACTTCAGTCATTTATCACAAATCTTAAGCAAAGGGTTTGGAAGCAAAGGGTTTGGTACTTGTATATTCCCTTTAGATTTGCTTTACTCTTCCCTTGGCTCTTCAACCATTCTGCTCCCTTCTAATTGCCCCTTAATGCTGATGGATTTGCTACTTTAGGAAGTCTGTAGGAAACCTTTAGCAAGCTTATCGTATATAGTACATAGTCATAATAATGTTGTGATATCTTTGTTTACCTAGCTTTGCTTCATGTAGAAGACCTGCCCATATTAGGTTTATTCTAGCTCTGCATGGTACCAGAGTCAGTGTCTTCACTTTTAAGTTACCTGACACCCCCATGGGGTAGCTGCTAATCCAGACACTTAAAAGTCGATGCCTTGTAAGAGACGGTAATAAAAAGCTGAGCGGATTTCTTTTAGGGAAACCTCCCTATTTTAGGCAAAAGCCTTTCATCAGGTTTGCATCCCAAAGCCTTCACGAGGGCAAGAGTTGAATTTCTGTTCTCAACAAGAGTTTAAGCTACTCAGGGGGACGTTGGAAAGCTGATAGGGGGAACCAGTATGAAGCTTCTTACTGTTTCTTAGACAGTGTCCAAAGGTCAACTTGAAGTTTCGTGTTTCTCACTATTGTCCAACTAACAGTCAACTACCAGTCAGAAAGCATGGCACAGTGACCAGCAAAGGACAGACTGCTACATACTGTATAAGAATGAGAATGTCTATTTTCTCTTCTAGTATCCGTGTTTTACAGTCTTATGCCAAAGTAGTATAGCCAGAACCATAAATGCAGTGTCAGTGATTGATGGGTTCTAAACAGATTACTTCATCAAGTATCAGGGTTTATAACACATTGAGCATCACAAGTCATCATTCAAACACATTCACACTTATGGGCAATTTAGCATAGTCAGTCATTTTTTGGCAGTAGGAAGAAACTGGAGAACCCAGAGAAAGCCTATGCGGACAAGGGGATAATGTGCTAAATTCCACACAGACAGTAACCTGAGCTCAAGGTCAAAGACAACTGTAATGTTTTACCAAAAAAGAAAAAAACAGCATGTGTGGTGATTGTCTATGAACCTGATTTATTTCACAACAGGATTATAAAGGCACATGCATGTTTGCTCTCCAAATATTAGACGGTACTGTGTGCTTATGCATATCTGAATAAAGTGATAAAATCCCACTGACCACTAACACAAGCTGCTCTCTCTATCGCTCTCTAGCTGGACAAAAGCAAGATGAGCAGACAAAACTGACAGTACATTACACAGCCTCCCAACACTACCAGGAGAATGTGTTCATTGAAGGTAGCAGGCCAAAGTATCTGGAAGATCTGCACACTGAAGCGCAAGAAGGACTTAAAATACTACAACAGGCGGGTAAGCATCTTATACAACCTTAATACTTTAAATTCTTAATATATTGTAGCCATATTATTGGAGCTGAGTGCTGATATACATGTTATTCAATTTTGAATACAGAGCATTACATTGCAAGGGACCTTGAGGATGACCAGCCTGTTGTAAGTTTTCTTTACATCAAAACAGAGTCTAAAAATATTTATTACAAAGTGACTTCATATAGCCTGACTGGTTTGATTCATGTGCAGTACACAGTAACAGCACAACAAGAAAATGATGTCAACTATGAAGAAAGAGATGGACATCTGAGCTTTGACAGCACTGCTGACCACTCCATTACATCAGTGTCCTCAAGGCCTGTGCTAACACGCCAAGGTATAATACATGCACTGCCTAAAGTAAGGAACACAACACAGACTTGTGGCAGAATGTTACCAACCCAAATGTAATTATTTTGTGATTTGTCATCGCAATACTCTTATAGAACATTAAGCATTGCCTTTGCACCAATCGGAATTGAAAATTTGTATAAATTCAATAACTAAAAAAAATCTGTACATTTAAATGTAGTTACATTTGTAAACATATTCTGTATACTACTTAGGTTCGACATTTAAGCCTTTGAACACTCTGAAGAGGTTGGACAACCCCAGAAAAAGGAGCAGAAGAACAACAATTATGGGCATACCACAACAGGTTCAGAGAGAACTATGTATGTCATTTAACTACTGATTAAACTACTACTCTATTTTGAAATAATATATGGAGAATTTCATTAATTAAAAAAAAAATAATTTTTCTGTCGACTTTCAACACAGGTATGGGGAGAGGAGCTTTACTACAGCTCCCATCTGATGAAGACAATGATTCATCTGGTAAAGTCATAATCCCAAGAATTGATGGAGAAGTGCCTATAACAAATCATAAAGGGGCACGTGTACACTTACAGGATATTGAAGCCCTTCGGGTTTCCAGAGATGATCAACTTCTCAGGCACCACATACATACTGTGTACAGAGACGACTTCCTTCTAAACACCAAATCTGGACCACAGATGTCCCAGAGACCTAGGTCTCTTGCTGTACCAGGGATAACAACTTCCTCTGCCCTCTTGCAAGAACCACAAGGTCCTGTGATGTCTATTTCACCACAGGCTACCTATTTATCCACAATTATTCCTAATGCAATCCTACCTTCTGCAATAGACGTGATAGAAATTGATAGAAGCTCCAACCAGCGAAGTGTACGTACAGTTAGCAAGAGCAGCTTAGCACCTGCAAGTCCAGCTTCTTCACGCTCAGGAGGTGGTACTCATGATGAACCAAATTCCAGTAGCTCTAAATGGAGCCATTCACAATCTTCTGAGACTATTGTCTCCCACTCATCCACCACCTCCTTCAAAGGAAGCACACTATCATCACACGTAACAGACAGCACGAAGGAAGTCACAGACTTAAATGAGGAACAGATGAGTCTTAAGAGCTCTGTCAGTTGGTCAAGTTCCACGAGTAAAGCAGGCAGTCAGAGATTGGAAAAAGGGGACCTACGTGATGGAGCAGAGACTGTCCAAAACAGTCAATTGGTCTCCCGTAATCTGTCAGTAATGAAGACTAAACTACCACCAGCACCACCAAGGAGAACATACTCTTTACACCATGAAAACCTTAAGCAACGGCCAAGGGAACTGGCAAGCACAAAAGATTTGAAGTACCTAGGATTCAATGGCAGACAAGTGGATGCAGATCTCAATACAAAAGAAGATCCTATTTCATCCTGCACTGAAAATATCGCTACCCAGTCTCCAGTATCACCATTTTCTAATGACTCCACTTTATCTGTGACTGTTCCAGACTCTACTGAAGCTCAATCAGAATCAAATAACTCGTCACCACCGGACATATTTGAAAGAACACTATCGCCTTCAAGTGGATACTCAAGTCAAAGTGGAACACCCATCCATTCTTCTAAAGACATCTGTCCTACCTCTCCAGGAAAACAAAAGCTGAAGCCCCCAAAGCCAGAGAGGACAGGGACACGAGTTTCTTCTGTAATGTCAGTCTCATCATCCCTGGTTTCCCTGTCATCAAATGTATCAGATCCAGCCAATCATCTTGCACAAACCCACACCACTCAATCACAGCCACCACAGATCTCCCCTGCTGTAACAACAATAAAACCACCACCCACAGCAACCCTCAGGGAATTGTTTAACATTCCTCCTCCACCTAAGGTAAAAGCACCTTGTCCACCACCACCTGAAACTTGGGCTCACAATGAACGCACAACTGAACTTTTATGTGGTCCAAGTCCAAGTGCCCACAGGATACATGAGTCTCAAAAACAAACAGATATTTTATTTAGGAAAAATCAGGCCATAGTAAATACTACTAAACTAAAAGTAAATGAAACAAATGGAACCAATCCAGAGAATAAAGCAGTCATATCTGAGGGAAACAATGAGCTCATGCCAGTGAAAGAACAAGTTCCTCTGGAAGAAAGGGAAGAAGTGAGTCATGTTGTACACAAAAGAGAGCATGAAAATTCAGAACAGCTAAAACGTGAGCAAGGAAGTCCAGTAAATTCTAAGAAATTGCAATCAGCAGACACATTTAATCAAACATTGCTGTTCAAAGAGCAATTTTCCAGTGAGTTATGTCATGCCAGTACTGGTTTGCCAGAGAATAACTGTTCCACCTCAGAGACAGAGAGAACTGACACAGAAGACCAATGTTTTGTCCAACACTCCACTGATAAAGAGATCCTCAAACAAAAAAACGCACATAATCTAATTGTAGAAGGTCCTAGAGCCACTGGTATGTCTCCACTTCCTGAACATTCTCCTCCTCCATCACCCTCTAACATGTCTTCAGTATTCTCAGAAGAACATCCTGAGATGGAAAAAGAACTCCTCACTCTGGAGCCTTCCTGGCCTCCACCACCTCCACCTATGGACGAATCATCTGACTTGGTATTTGAAGGACAGGATGAGATAGACTTCCCTCCACCTCCACCACCAGACATGCAAGAATCATTTATAGTCAAGTCAGAGTCATCTGGACAGGGAGACACTGTAGCTCCAGAGAAGTCACCTGATTTATCATATATAGCCAGTTGCACTGAGCAAAATCCAGAACCACAAATTGTTCAGAGCACAGTAGTGGAGAAAATATTGAATGAATCTCTACCAGTTGATAGAATACCAAATGTGTCAGATGTCAAATTGTTTGATCAACCACAAGCCAAAGAGAATGGTTCAAAAGTCTGCATTGATGTT
The DNA here is from genome assembly GCA_028564905.1 of Leptodoras praelongus. Classification (NCBI taxonomy): domain Eukaryota; kingdom Metazoa; phylum Chordata; class Actinopteri; order Siluriformes; family Doradidae; genus Leptodoras; species Leptodoras praelongus. The sequence continues at coordinate 9,164,255 of JAOTRJ010000031.1, read as the reverse complement.
GGTTCAGAAGCTCCTGTACATTCTGAAATTTCTCTGAAATCCTCCAAATCACAGGATATACCTTTACAAACTCTGCCTCAAGAAAACCACCTTCCACCTCAACATGAGCCTCTAAATCCACCAGCCATATTACCTAAAGGTTTGTCAGAGCAAAGGTCTCATGCTCCTGAACTCTCTACTGATTTAAAAATTACACCTCCCCATCCAGTGGAAGATCAGTATACTATTAATTTCAGAAGACAACCAAATCTTATAAGTAAAGATAGCAGATGCAAAGGACATTCACCCACACAGAAGTGCACACCTATTCCAAAAGAGGATGCAAACATTCCCCTTGTCACACCTTCCCTTCTTCAAATGGTGCGTCTACGAACTGTCGATGTTGATGACCAAGTTAATGTTCCATCACAAGAAGGGACAGCTGGTACTGAGACCACCCCAAACCAAGACCTGTCTGTGTCTAGTCAAGTAACTCCACAAAAGCCTATTCGCAAATCCTGTTTAAAATCTATGCAGTCTCCTGTGAAGTCATTTGCTACAATATCTGGTCCTTCCGTGCGCCTTCAAGAGGCTATACGTATGAAGACAGCTGCCATGTCTTCCAGTGGCTTCTCAGCAAGGCCCAGTCTACGTTTGCCAACCTCCACTGCAAACAGCAATGACCTGCCTGTACTGTCTCCTAAGACACCTGAAGATTGTAAGTCCCCTGCCTCCACAGCCAGCTTCATTTTCTCCAAGAGCACAAAGAAAGTTGTTATTGAAACATCCACATCTCCAGAGGCCCAGGCCAGCCTGAAGCAGAACCTTGCAGCAGAGCTCATGCAAATTTCTGATCAGTATAAATCAATGGTTACAAATGGCACAAAGAAGCAAAACAAGGTGCCACCACCTGTTGCAAAGAAACCAGTACATGCAACAAATCCATCAGAAAAAGCTGGAACTGTCACAAAGCCTACAACAGTGGGCTCTTCAAGTAAGCAAAAAAATGAAGTAGCAAATAATCAACAGACTGACAGAGTACAACCTGCTGGCCAATGAGTGCCCTCCTGAACAGGTAAAAAATAAATACATGATCATTACCTACTGTACGTTTTGATAAAAAATACACTGAACATATGTCAATAACTTTGATGTTATTTTATACTTTTAATAAGTTTTGGACTACATATAAATATCTCTTTTCAGGTAAAGAAATGGCTACAAGATGTCTTGAGTAATGATTTGGGAGAACTGGTCAACATAAGGAAAAAAAGTTAGCAAAGACAATGTGTACCAATCACGGATAATGTCACTGTTCTATTGCAAAAGCCTTAGCCTGAACATGGCCTTTATATTTATGCAAAAAAAAATGGAGTTGGTTCCAATGCTTTTGATACAATAGCTTTACTGTAGCTTTGGCATATTTTTCTACACAGTACAATTTTTGTCTCTTTTGCCAAGTTATAAACTACCTTATGTTATTGAGGCTGCTGCAGTTAGAGCCTGTAAATTGTATTCTTTGACTGCAATGGTAATCTATCTTCTAGTGGTTATAATGGGTAGTAGTCACTGCTGATCAAAGACCTCTTTCCCAACACAAATATGAATTTTTATGCTCATAAGTACATTGTTTATTCTCCATTTACACTATATGGCCAAAGGTTTGTAGACACCTGACCATTACACCCATATGTGCTTTTTGAACATTCAATTCCAGATTCCCCTTTGCTGCTATAATAACTGACACTCTTCTAGGATAGCTTTCCACTAGATTTTGGAACATTTTCCAATTCAGCTACAAGAGCATTAGTGAGAGCAGGCACTGGGGTACAGTCGGTGTTCCAGTTCATCCCGGAGGTGTTCCGTGGAGTTGAGGTCAGGACTCAAGTGCAGGCCACTTGAGTTCTTCCACTCCAACCTTGACAAACCATGTCTTCATTGTCATGCTGAAGGTTTGGGCATCTTAGTTCCAGTGAAGGGAACTTGTAATGCTCCAGTATACAAAGGTATGTTGGATTGCTTACAAATTTGTAGCAGAAGCTTAGGAAGAAACACAGATAGGCGTGATGGTCGTATGTCCACATACTTTTGGCCATGCAGTGTATATGTGAAGTGGCTAATGCTATGCTAATACATTCTGAGTATGTACATATTTACACATTAATCCATTTTATTTGAATCTTGTAGACTTGGTCTCCTGCAACTGTATAATTGTGTATATGATACACATGCATAAGAAAATCACAGTATATACTGAATGTGCTTGAGAGATTGGAGTAATGTTTATTACATTCAAATGTCTTTTTATTTTTTTCTTAAAAACACTTCAAAGCTACAAATGCTGAACCATTTCTACTGAAATGACCAAGGCAGCGAAAGTAGAATAGAAAAATAGAATATAATGGCTAGTTTATTAATGTCACAGCACAAATAGTACTGACATTAAAATATTTGAGTTAAAATCCAAGTTCCATTAAACTATTTGGCTATTTTGGGTTTACGAGAAAAATCATGAATTAGGTCTGGCATTGTGGAACTTATTTTACAATGTTTCTTTAAAACGTATTTTAGTGAATTATACCACTTCTTTTCAACACCACTGCATATTTTCCAGTATTCTCAGTCATATGCAATGTATTTTCTGTACTCAAGTAAAAATATCATTTCATATTGATAAAACTTTTTGGTCTGGATGTATCATTTGACATTTTTCTCTCTCTTGCTAAACCAATCTTTGTCTTTACACTGTACATATAGGCAACAAAAATTCTCAAAATAGTCAGGGAATAACAGTAATTAAATAGTGTGTGAAGTCTTTCAAAAGGGAAACATTCAAACATTATATTACCTATGTTTATTTTGTACTTATTTCATAAAAGCAAGTTGATATTGGCATTACTACTGTTTAGTAGGGACAACATGTAATCAAAATCACAAGACATCAAATATGTAAGGTCATTTTTGAGGGCAAGTTCTCCAGAAGTTCTCAGAAAGCAAGGTCAGTCAGTCATTTTCTGTACCGCTTAATCCCAGTTACGGGGTCACGGGGGAGCCGGTGCCCAGCCGGCAACTCTGAGCGCAAGTGCAGGAACCAACCCTAGACAGGGTGCTAATCCATCGTAGGGCTCATACACACACACTCAAACTCGCATTCACACACTAAGGGACAATTTTCCCATCACCAATTCACCTACCTGCATGTCTTTGGACTGTGGGA
>JAOTRJ010000031.1:8994056-9020875 GCA_028564905.1 Leptodoras praelongus | reverse complement strand
TATATATATAAAGAGAAAGGCCACAGATGTTACTACACTGCAAAAGAAATAAAAAAATCCTAGCAAGAGCAGATATTTTGAATACAGTCAAATGTATCTAGTATTTCTTCTTATAAGATTACAATAAACTGAATACATAATTATTACATTTTAATTTTAAATTGTCTTGTCTTATTAGGAGATAACTTAAATTAAAATTATATTTATTTGTACAGTTTAGTGTTAGTGTAATAATTTAGTGTTATTTACTTCTACGTAGGTGTGTATTTTTTTTTCTTTGTTTGTATAAATGCAGTAGTTTGGCTCTAAAGCAAGTTCATTTTGATTTGATTTGTGGCTCCAGCCACTTTATGATGCGTTATGTACAGATAGTGCAAATGGCATACTGTATGTATTCTGTGGTTTTATGCCTTATGATCTGTATCTCCAGCATCCTTGCTCCAGCAACCTTTGTGCCATATTGTTTAGTTACAGAAGGTTGCACAGGCCAGGTTCATACTCATACCTTTGCTTGCAATTTTCCTCCAAGAGCACTTTACTGCATCCACTGGGGGCCTGTCTGCTCCTCTGCCAGTATCACAGCATCAGCATCCACCTCCTGAAGGAGAGAAGGGAGGATCATGTTCTTGCTGCTGTTCTTTTCAGAAAATTGATTGGAACAACACAGCAATCGAGCAAGAAACAGAGAGACACTGGGTGCTAAGACGATAATAATAAACGCTATGGGGCGTTTCTTATGGGGACCAGCCAGCATCCTATATGCCTACAACAAACCTTAACTTCAGCAACTTCAAGCGTTTCAAACTAAAGGGATTTTTTCCTTCACAAGGCCTCACAACCACAAAATTTGCATGTGTCCTTATAATCATGGCAACATGTCCCACAAAAAAAGATGCATGCATGCTGACACACACACACACACACACACACACACACGTTTGTGCCTTTTTAGCACACTTTTATCTAGAAATACATACATCACTGCTCTTTACTGTAAGTTCATCATTTGGAGCTTCCACTGTAGAACCGGGCAGTGGCGTTTTTTTTATTTTTGGCTTTAGCACAGTGTAATAAACTTGAATATTCAGTGTTCACATGTAGAAGCTTGTAGTTATTGGAAGACAGACGGTACATTAGCTGTGTTGAAAGAAGACTTAGCTTCTAAGATGTAATATCTCAATAAACAAAATGATACTGGATTTCAGCCCAGATGAGTTTGTTAATAATGGAGACATAACATTGGCAGGACATGTTGTATATTTTCTAGTGTCTAGTTTAGTGGCTGTTTTGTGTACACATCTCAATAAATAAACCTTCTCTAAACCCTTGCCCATAGTACATAAGTGTATATGTGTATAAATGTTATTATCGATTATTGCATTATGCAATGGAAACCTTTCAACATTGTACAATCACTGGAGTGTATGGCTCCAGTGGGAAATCCGACATCAAACCACACAACAAATTTACTAAAGTTCTTGGGCTAAAGAAACCTTGAAGGACAAGCAGTTCAAGTCTACTCTGAGGAGGGTCTGTCTGTACATGTCAGGTCACTGACATGTTAGTGAGCAAAGGGGCAGTGTAACTCAGTGGTTAAGATGTTGGAGTACTGACCAGATGGTCGTGAGCTGAAATACCACCACAGCTCCTTCTCAACTCTCAACTGCTGAGTTGTGTAAAATGGATTAAAAAATTAAGTTGCAGTAGATATTAATGTCTGCCAAATGCAATAAATGTAAATGAAAGTGTATGGAATGAACTCAAACAGTTCTGAATAGACATACAGCTATCAGAAGTTGTTTTATGATTGCACTAAAAAGATACAAGCGCATCAGTTACCATGGCAATTTATCTGATGTTTATCTGCTAGCTCACCTTAGCGGTAAATATTCGAAACGTATCAGAATAACTCTTGAAAATCCTCTCAGATATCATTTCATAAGTTAGCTGCCTTGTGAGGTTAGATTGTATTAGCCTGATAGTATTAGCAGGGTGGAATATGAGCATTCATAATGGTGTGAATTTTGACAAGAAATTTAGTTTTATCTTTAATGCTTACTGAAATTGTACATTTTAAAATCACATTTTAGTCATTTTTCTTGTTTTCTTTTAGTCACATTTTTGTCAGTGGGACTCCAGGCTATAATTTTAGTCTAATTCTCAGCAATGTTTTAGTTATTAGCTATTGAATCAGTCAACATGCATAATTGTTATTACCTTGTATTACTGTGTGTGTGTGTGTGTGTGTGGATGGAGTATCTTTTCAAACTGGTTGTGTTTTTTCTACCTGCACTGAATCCACAAAACTCTGTCACCATTGGGAACAATATACTCAGTCTTTCTTACGATAGAAAACAAGTGCCTGCAGATCATCTCTCATCTTTTTTCCCACCCCAGTGGACCACTGGTGAGGATGAGGCACTCATCATATGGGATGACTGCTAATGGTCTTGCTCAGCTTTTTAAGCTAGCTAAATATATTAGAAGGTTTTGACAAGGTTAGCCTGCTCGCACCAGTAATGGGCATGTGCATGACATGGACTGAGCAGGAAAAAAAAATTATCCTGTCAGAAAGATGCATGGTAGTGATTAGAATGTGGACTTTCATATTTATTCATGTAAATGAGTGGTTATAAAGGAAAACAGTCAATGCTTTTTTCACCCATGTGAAAAAGTAATTGCCCCCTTAGCTACCAAATCAATCAGTTCATTATATTCAACTGCCTGTTGGGTTCAGTTCCACTAGCCACACCCAGGCATGATTAGTGCCAGACCTGTTGAATCTAAACATCACTCAAATAGAAGCTGTCTGGCAATGTGAAGCAGGATAGAAGGTGTCAAAAAGCAGCACATGAGGCCACGTTCTAAAGAGATTCTAATACTGTTGTGAAACAAAGTCACTGAAATCTACCAGTCTGGAAAGTGTTACAAAGCCATTGCTGAGGCTTTGGGACTCCAGTGAACCACAGTGAGATCCGTTATCCACAAATGGAGACAGGATTGAACAGTGGTGAACCTTCCCAGGAGTGGCCGGCCTACAAAAATATCACCCAGAGCCCATCAATAACTCATCCAGGAGGTCACAAAAGAACCCAGATGAACATCTAAACACCTGCAGGCCTCACTTGCCTCAGTTACAGTCAATGTACACGATTCCACTATAAGAAAGAGATGGGGCAAAAACAGGATCCATGGGAACACTGGAAGGCTCGAAACACTGCTGAGCAAAAAGAACACCTGTCTCACATCTGCCAAAAAATGTCTAGATGACCAACAAGACTTTTGGGATAATATTCTGTGGACTGATGAACCTTTTTGGAGGTTACATGTGTTACCCGTTACATGTGGTGTAAAGCTAACACTGCATTCCACCATAAGAACACCATACCTACAGTCAAACATGGTGGTGGTAGTGTGATGTTCTGGGGCTGCTTTGCTTCATCAGGACCTGGATGATTTGTCATAACTTATGGAACCATGAATTCTGTTCTCTATCAGAAAATCCTGAAGGAGAATGTCCACCTGTCAGTTTGTGACCTAATCTGAAGAACACAAGCAAGTCCACCCCCGAATGGCTGAAGGGATGAAGGTTTTGGAGAGGCCGAGTCAAAGTTCTAACTTGAATCCCATTCAGACGCTGTGGGAAGACCTTAAACGAGCAGTTTATGCTCACAGACCCTCCAGTGTAGCTGAAATAAAAAATTCTGCAAAGAAGAGAGGGCCAAAATTCCTCCATGGCAATGTAAAAGACTCATCACAAGTTATCACAAACATTTGATTGAAGAGGGATTGCACAAATATTAGCTTTTGGGGGCAATTACTTTTTCACATGGGTGATATAGGTTTTATCAGTCTTTATCTTCAGTAAATGGAATGATCATTTTAAAGCTGCATTTAAACTGCACTTAAAGCTGCACTTGTGTTGTCTTTATCTTACATTAAAATGAGTTGGATTATCTGAAACATTTCAATGTGGCAAATTAGCAGAAATAGAAGAAACTGAGAAGGGGCAAATACTTTGTCATGACACTGTAAGTTGTCTTCCAGACCAGAACCAGCTATTTTGTGCCGTCTTTGCTTTAGGGGCAAAATGAATAGAGAGTTCACTGTAATTGTTGTTGTCAAATAGTTTTTCATTAGCTTTTGCCAAATGTTCATTGGCAGAATGAACACAAATTAATTCAATTAAATCAATTAAAATGCTCTTAGATATTCAGTCAAGTTAGTTTTTGCTATTTAGCTAGTTAGCATTTTCTGTGAAGATTATGAGCACTTAAATGTCTGAGAAATTTTGTCTGGTTTGTTTGTTAGCCAGCTGGCTTTACAGGGAAGATTGTGAACATATTTGTAAATCACTTTACAATTAAAATCCTGTCAGAAACCTGTGAGGTTCACTTGTGTCAGGTAGCAATAGCTAGCATTATCAGTGAAGATTAGGAGCATTTATGAATATGACTATATGAATATTATCCTCTCAGAAATCAGGTCATCCTAGTCACTGACTAACAAAATATGGGAAATAATGGCATAAACATACATGAATACCAGTGACTGTCTACCTCCTGCATGAAGACTTCAATATATGGACTCAAAGACAAACTTTCTATGGTAAATGATCTGTAGACAGGTCTTATTGACTCCAGTTTTCATTATTCAAGTGCATCCAAAAGTCTGCTGGCAGATCTGTATGTAAACTAGAGATGTAACAAAATTACACTATCTGTATCTGTTTAGTACTCCAAAAATTCAAATCTTTTTGATTTCAACCCAAAGTGGACATGGCCTAAACTAGAAACGGTTCTCCTGTTTTTTTCTTTTGTAATTAAGTATGATCCTGCCCACTTTGCCCCTAGAAACACTGTTCAGAAATAGCCTCAAATAGAGACGTACGCAAGACTGTTTTTTATTAAATCCTACTCACGTAGGTATGATTTCTGTTTATGCCTTTCCACAATATACAATAGACTTTAATTGGTTCCCAAAAAAAGCTTATAAACAAGCCAGCAAACTTAGTTAAACCATTGTGACCAGGACAGGCAGTTACTAAGAATGAATAAACAAACCTTGGTAATGCATTTCTCACATGAATGAATATTGTCTTTTTCCATATCTGACTGCTTACTCATACCCACACACAACAAACAAACAAACAAACAAACAAAATTCCAACTCACCATAAATAGTACACCTACTGTATGTATCTGTATTTGCATCTTTAGAACACATTATGTGTTTACTGTGAAACAAAATTATCCATATCCATATTCAGTTACATGACTAAAATAAAATATGTACTATCTATACACTAGTTGTAAACAAACATACTCTAAGAGGCACCATGGCTTTGTGACTGTGATCTTACTTTGAATCTGTGGTTTATACATTTATTATCACATCTAAATAAAACACACACACACACACACACACATACTCACAGTCTCCAAATCATCACCAGCAGCAGCCAATAAGCTCGATGCATCATGCAGCAGTGTCCACGCCACAAATCCAACAGAATATTAATCACAGCACACAAAGGGCTCTGCTTGTTGCCATGGCTTACGAGCAACCTGCTGTCCTGCTGTGCACCATACTCATACTGAACCACACAACTACCCCACATGAACCACAGTCCCGATTCAGCTTCATCATGACCGTGACTCATTATCACTACACCACGAGTGATAGAACTAGAGCATCATGTTTCAGGATGATAAGAGATATACTGTATGTCTCTTCGGTTTTTACGTCTCACACATCCTTGTCTAAAAGGTGTTTGAAATGCCAGACTGTGAAGAGCTCAGTTTCTCAATTCCCTGATGGATTTACAGTAAGTGTATTGACTGGGCTGTATGGTTAATACATTCTAAGGGCCATACAGGGTCATCAGAGGTCAAAAGATGCTTTTGAATCCTTGACTTGTACATTGATCAAGTGTTTGACAGTGAACTATTTAATGGGTCAGAGCCACAAATGATTAAGTATTATAGACTAGACTGGTTGGTTGTTTTATGATGTGAGGTTCATGACACTGAGAGGTCAGCCTTTCATATTGACACCCTGATATTCCAATAAATACTAATAATAGCATTAATGGTGGAGCTGAGCTATGCTGTGCTCAAAAGGAATATAGCCTGCATTCAAGGGCTCCATTAACAAGAATGCCAAACACTCTAGATACACGTGCCACTTGTAGCTAAATTCATAAGAACACTGTTGTAAATACAGACAGCAAGCATTAACTATATACAGACTGAGGCTATCGATTTAGCTACAAGGGCTTTTAAATGCACAATGACAGAGAAAGCTAGAAGAAAACATTAAGAGTGACAGTATTTTTTGTCTGCAATAGAATTTTTTTTAAACCCTCCACATGACTTAAGTTTCATGATTTAAGTGACACTTTCCAGTAATTACACTTAGCATGGACTTCACACCAACTGGCAACAGTGCAATACAACTCCCAGAGAATTTTCATTTCTGAAACAGTGAATACCACAGACTTAGATATTTATATGAAATCTTCTTGTAGCCATGGAGCCCATTTTCCAAGCACACTTTTCTCCTGAGCTATATATAATCGACTTCCAGTCTTGACTTGTTCAGTTACATTATTGAGGAAGTAGTCAATTTCAACAGGACTCTCATTCTTATTTTTTTTTCCATATTTCATTCTTGTAGATGCTGCTTTTTTTTTAGTAGTACAGCATTTACGGTGCAATGAAAATGCTTTTTGACCCTCCTGATTTCCTCTATTTGTGCAAATTTGTCAGAGCAAATGGTTTCAGATCCTTATACACAATGTAATATATGGCACAGAGAACATGAGGAAACACAAAACACAGTTACGCGATCATTTCATTTATTGAAGGAAACCAGCTATGCAACACCTACAGAATATCACCCATGTGAAAAAGTCATTGCTGCCTAAACGTAATAACCAGTTGTGCAACCTTTAGCAGCACCGACTACAATCAAATGCAAAATTGCTTTATTTCTGTGAAATTAAAGCCACTTTCAAGCATAGAGTTTAACATCCTGCCCCAGCATCTCAGTGGGGTTTAAATCAGGACTTTGTCCAGGCCACTCCAAAACCTTCATTTTGTTTCTTTTGAGCCACTCAGAGGTGGACATGCTCTTGTGCTTCGTATCGTTATCTTACTGCGTAATTCACTTGTGCTTGAGCTTCAGATCACGGACTAATACCTGGACAATGTCCTTCAGCATTTTCTGGTGGATTCATGGTTCCATCATTTTTTGACCCTGAAGCAGCAAAGCAATGTATCCACAATTCATCACACTACTACCACCATGTTCGACTGCTCATATCTTCTTGTTATAGAATGCTGTGTTAGTGTTACACCAAATGCAAGAGGACCAATTACATTACCATTTGGACCATTTCTGGGAACTGCTTCATGTTTCCTGCATTTGAGTCCACCCTGCCCTCCCTGAGAACATGGCCAATTTTGCTTTCTGGACTCCTAGCCACAGATGGCTATGGCATCATCGGCATTCAAACACATGATCTCCAAATGATAGGCACATGCTTTTCTGTTGCCCCACTTGGAAGCCCAATTTTTTTAATTACTTAAAACCCTTAACCCTTTCCAGACTGCTATATTTCAATAACTTTTCTGGACTCTTTTGAAAACAGCATAGTGTGCTGTATGTTGAAACCATCTTGCCTTCTTCATGTTGCTGGACAGGTTTTATATAAGTGATATTTAGATTCAACAGGGCAGGCAGTAATTAAGCTTGCATGTGTCTGGTCTAACAGAACCCAGTCATGGTTAGATTCGGTTAATTGGCTGATTAAATAACTAAGTTACTTTTTCACACAGGATCAGCTGGTGTTTGATGACTTCTTTCCCTTTAATAAAAGAAATGATCATTTAAAAATATATTTTGTGTTCACTCGGAAAGTCTTATAAACATTTTTATTTGAAAATCTGAAATAATTAAGTGTGACAAAAATAGAAGAGCTCAAGAATAGGGTTCATATCCACTGTACATCTCCATCCATAATCTATATCAAAGGTTTGCCTCACAAAAAAAGATACAAACCAGTAATGTAACAAGTCATGCTGTCTTTGTCTGTCTTGCTATTTAAATTGTGCGTCCATTTCTAGAAAATAATGAAACACCGAATGACGGAAAAGCAGGTATGATTAATGGCCTGGCTGCTTATTTGTTTTCTCTCACAATACATTCTTGCATTAATTCTTGCCAGTCTGTGAGCCGTCTTTCATTTTGTGCAAGCGAGATTTGTGCTGATCGTTTGTCTTTCATCTTTTCCCATCATCTTTTTGGTGTGTGGAGGACACATTTCCCCTGGACATTAGCATGGTCGATGTGCTGTGGATGGAACATTAGCTTAGCGCAGTGGGCAGTGGGAGGGAGTTTAGTGCAGACAAAGAGCTCAGCTCTGCAGCTGATGGGAAGTGGCAGAGTCGGGGCTAGACTGACTGGTAATGTGATGCTATGGGGCTGAGACGCCCAGTCATCATCCACAGTGAACGCTAGCACTAGGAAGAATTGTGTGAGAGGGACAAGAACATAGGGGGAGCTTATACTGTGCCACCCCTCCCCCACAGTACCTCCATCCTCAGTGTCTGTGATGAGAGAATGGAGCGGCATGAAAAAGCCAACTGCTGAACAGCATTAAGGGTTAGGCTCAGAGTGTATTAGATCTAAGCATTCTTATAATCTCATTTAATGTTTGGATTCATTTCAGTTATGCACCGATTGCTTTTCACAGTTTGCAGAATATTTCACAGTATTAATGCCACGTTTACTTTTCTTATGATAAAAAAATGATAATGAACATCATGCATAATAATGAGACCTTTTGTTTTCTTCTGTGTGCTACTGAAACAGTTCCATGTGTAAGCATGCTTTTTACACTGCATGCATTAGCTGCTGAAAGAGTGTGAGACGCCTTGGCCTCAAATTGGTTTAATTGGTCAGAAGGTTGGTTATTATTTTTGTATTACAGCAGCTCTGACTGCTCTGTTTTTCTGGCTGCAGAAAATGTGCTCACTGTAATATATTCTTCTATAGTCTATTCATTCAGACAACTGATTGTGATGTTACTATAGAGCTGCTTGAATGAGCTGAAAAGATTTAAAAATTGCTTGTTTTTATTTAACAATTTAACTTTCTGCAAGGAGATATTACTTAACATTAATGCCCCGAGTCTTGGATGTCTACGTTTTCTAATATTCAGTACATTTCCACCACAGGAAGGATCCACTTTACATCAGACTGCATTACAGAACCCTGGCGTTTTCTTTGTTTTCCTATAAAAGCATGTCCCTTCATGTTATATTCCTTACTTGCACAGTATCAGTTAGCTTTACGCAAAATATCGAGGACTTCTTTGTCGTTTGGTCACCAAGTAATTATTCTAACTTTATTTTGTGATGTGATTTATTTATTTATTTATTTATTTTTAAACTTGTGATGAGTAATTTTTCTAATTCTTACTAACCCTGGATACCATCCTTAGGTATATCTATCTCCTCTCCCATCCGAATCAATTTTTATTCTCTCCTTTCTCTTTTGACAGTGCACAGTTGCTCAAGGTCATCAGTTCAATCATCAATCTGTATATAGCAACATGTCTGACATCTCATTGACAAAAGCTTTTGTCCTTGTTCCTTTGATTAAGGTACTGCTCATTACTCAAATGAAGAGAACGGGTATTACGTGAAAGTTTTTTTTTTTTTAAGTAAGTGGTTAAGAGATGGAAAGAGCATTGATATCTCTACCATCTGTTATTGACATACTACCATGACCCACATAAAAGCATGCTCATTAATCTTAAAGTGCATCTTTGAGTTTGTTGATCTCTCTGAAAGTCTTGTTTGGATCTCTGCCAGCAGCTTGTTCTTTAATCCACTGCACGCTTATCCGATAGGTGCCTTGGCTGTCAGGCTGCCCCCTGTGCCTGCTGCTCGGCTGCCCTGGGCCACAGAGATAGACAGATGAGGAGAGATGAGATGAGATGAGTAGCTCTGTGCTTGGTGTCCTGCCGGGACATGTACTCTAAAATTTCCCTCCAACCAAAATCTTTTCAGACAGACAAAGCACTTCGGATTAGTTTCATCTAACCCTTGAGCAATGAAGGAGATAATAAATATGTTAATATGGGTGGACCAGAGTGTTTAAAATAGCATGCAAATTGGTTTGTGCTGTTGCCTTAAGGTTTTTAGACTAAAAATCTGAATGACTGAACTGGTTTCATTCTAAATAGTTTGGGATTAAATTTAGCTTGAGAATCAATTTTTCTCCTCACACATATAATGTTTGCCAATTTGTAAATAGGGTTATCTACAGAGGCGCCGCTTGCCACCAGGCAAGGCAGGCAGCTGCTTGGGGCTCCAGGCCAGGTGGGGGCCCCCTGAGGGCTGGTGAACTTTAAACTACTGCAGAGGCATCATGCAAAGTTTGCAATCCGATTGTTAAGTCTGATGTAAACAGCCATTTCCAGGCCCAAACAAGCCCTCAGACCCCCAAATCAAATGATAATCACAGATCTTAAAGTAAATCCTTTCACAGTTGCTTCCTTGTTTATTCATGCACCATTGTGGGTTAAAAAGGGTTCAATTCTTGAGTCTGAGTCTCTACTGAGTTGCAGTTCTGTGTTCCTTGTTGTTTGAATCGATCTGAGACTAAAAAACGGCTCGGATATCATTCTAGCACTTTCCTTGTGACGAGAAAGAGAGGAGGAAATGACTGCAGTTGATAAGGTGAGTTACAATTCTTAAACCAAGGAAGAAAAACAAAGTTTGGTGCAACTGGGTTCTAGTGTTAGCTAGCTAACTAGCCTAGTTAATTTTAGCACCCACTAGCAATAAAACAAACTCTTAATGTAACTAATTCAGGGTTTTTTAGGCTGTTTCTTGTTATGAATGCACATTTTCATGTTTAGGTTGCTAGCTGTTTTCATGTGCTGCAAAGCTAAAGCATAGATAGCTAGCCTTGGCTAGCTAGCCCTACCCCTTTGCTAGCTAAATGTTTACATGTCACAATTTATTGTTGGTATAAGATTATTTATAATATAATGGTGATGAATGCTGGTTGGAGGGGCCCCATGTGAGTTTTTGGTTGTCTGTATATGTATGAATTAAATGTATAAGATAAGAGTGACTAAGCAAAAAAAAACAACAAATCAATAGAGAAATTACAAATATGATGAAACCTGTCTTTGTTAGGAGGTATTCATTCAATTTTCATTTAAAATCAAATTTCATAGTTCATGGCTACACTTAAATCATATATTTATAATAATGTGCATGTTGTAATCTATTATTCTTTCTATAGTAGCAGCTCATTCAAATGATTAACTGTGCTGTTACTACAGAGCAGCTTGAAAGTGTGTGAATTTATATGATATATTCTTTATTTTTCTCCCTTATTTGCTATTTCTAATACATCATTGCAGAGTTATATGTTTACATCTCCTGTTGGTTTGTATCGACCACTGCAACTGCAATAAATGCACCATTTTGTATAATTGATGATGCATGAAAAAGTACTGACCTCCTTAAATTGCACACTTCCTCTCCTCAAGTTTATACTGTATTTGATTCATTATGATTAGGTTTCTATGTAGTTCTAGACAATATGCTGATCCACCTAAAGTTTTCGAAATGTAAATGAGGTTGTTTAAGGTAAAGACACTGTTTCTAATAATATCATCCCTAGCTCTTGGTAAGCGTGTGCCCTCAGCATGCTGCAGTCTTACCGCACTCTCTGGCTCTCTCTCTATCAGACATAGCCATTTTAGCCCTTCCTGTAGAAGTGTCTCTCTCCTCAGACCTGTTCTTTGTGCTTTGTCCAAGTGTGTTAGGCTCTGAAACAAAGCTTCATTGCACAGACTGACAGCTCAAGGCTTGTGGAACAGCTCTGTATCATGACCACTCAGTGTCAGGAGTGAAAAACTAGAAGGCTGCATACCATTTGTTGCAGATTTGTTGCAGCACTGCAGTAGAACTTAAGGTTAAATAATTCTCTGGCAACAAAAACATTCTTTAAAATGATTTCAGTATTCACAGAAGAGACGGTTGCACTACTACCACAAACTGCTTCCAGTGGATCAGCCATGTTTCAGCATAATGAACAGCTGAAACTGTAAAAGCTTTTCTTATCCACTTTTATATATCTTAAGCCTGAACATTAATTGACCGTTTCTGGCAACATAATTAAGCTTAGTGTGGTGTGAACTGCCTTAATGGTTCAAGTTATATTATTAGTCATTTAATTCAAGTCATTTAATATTACCGATAAGCAAACTATGGGAAACTGCCAAGTTAGAATCAGCAAGATGCTTAGATACTGGTGATTAGCAAATTTGAAATGTCATCTGTTTTCTTTTCTCCTAAATCATGCACTAATCTAAAATGATTTAGAAAGCAAAAACAATGAAGTCTAGATAGAAGAAAATGCCATATATACAATAATCATTTTATTGTAAGCTGATATTCACCAAAGAATAGTAGACAAATTTCTACTGACAGATATGAGTTTACTCTGGGCAGCTTTATAATGTTATTTTAAGCACCCAGCTGTGAATACAGAAACTTTATACCCACTGCTGACATGACTGCTCTCTTCAGCAGCCTGTAATCGTCAGTATTCACTTATGTGAACTAAGGCTAGTGGCAGAATTGTATTGTTGGTGCATTTTAATAAGCAACTCGGGTTTATGGTTTTAAGTTTTATTCACCAGTTAGCCATGTTTGCATAGTATGATTTGGTTTATGTAAAGGTCTCATCACAGGATCTTAATAGAGAATATACATCAGTTCCTCTGATAACCTGGAATGTATGTGATTTCCTTTGCATCTACAATCAGGTTACACAGCCCTTTCTATAGCTAGCAGTGCAAACCCATACAGAGACGCCACCACTTATACACATGCATACACGTCCACACTGCAGCAGTGACAGTCAAAGCTGATCTCAAGGTTACTACAGATCCCTTGACATCCCCCACTGCATCCTCCCCCAACTAGCTCTCTAGATTCTCACCCTCCATACCTGCCAAGCTCATGTTCTCTGCAGAGGGGTATGTAGTTCATGCAGCACTACATGTCCTTTGTGCACTAAACAGAGTCCAGCTCTTAGTCCAGCTCTACAAAGCCCATTGGGCCTGTTCCATCAAATGCCCTCTAAAACAAGCCCTTTCAGCCAAACACAGTAATATTAACTTTTTCCTTGTCATAGGATAAAGTGATACTCTAAGCATAGAGTTCAGACTCTCTTTTTTTTCTTTTCACAAAGCTATTTTTGCATCCAAAAACCAGCCTCAAGAATCTCCCACCCCAAATTTTAGCCTTAGTTGATTTTCATTTGTGACATTACAGTGATGCCAGTAACCATATCACCATTTACAGTGAATACAGAAACAGTTCATCATGTTGAAATAATATTTGGATTACCATTGTTTATTTTTCTCATTGACCATTTGCTTAAACAGCTTTTGGTGAATCCAAGGAAATTAATGACCCAAAGTTTGCCTTCATGAAGACATCAT
Organism: Leptodoras praelongus; assembly: GCA_028564905.1. Taxonomy (NCBI): domain Eukaryota; kingdom Metazoa; phylum Chordata; class Actinopteri; order Siluriformes; family Doradidae; genus Leptodoras; species Leptodoras praelongus. The sequence goes on along the minus strand of JAOTRJ010000031.1, from coordinate 9,007,335 downwards.
GGAGACGCAGCAAGTTGCATTGCTGCTTCACCGCTCCAGTTCAACATACAGCTTCGTTCAGCTCAGGATACAGGTTTTTCTCTGTCTGCATGGGTTTCATCTGAGTTCTCTGGTTTCCTCCCATCTGCTAAATACATGCCTGTATTGGCCACATGACATTGCACCTAGTTGCAGATGTGTATGTGCAGGGTAGCCTGTGATGGATTGGTGTCCAACCCAGAGTGCATTCTCACCTATTGCCCAGTAATCCTGAGATCCCCTGACTATAATAAAGTATTTACTGATGATCAGTGGATGAAAGAATAATGGCAAGACTTAAATTCTGCCTGGTGATGAAATTAAAGTGGTTTGAAATGAAATGTTGATAGAATTGGTTTATCGTCAGTAACTGCTTTATCTTGTTGAGGGTCGTGGTGGATCCAGGGCCTTGGGAAAACTGGGTGCATGGTGAGAATATATACACACATACTGTATGTACACATACACATACCCACATTCATGAATTTCCCTCTGGGATCTATCTATCTATCGATCTATCGATCACTTTGCACCTTTAGGCAATTTCGAGCAGCCCATCTATCTCCTGGCATGTGCGTGGGAGATGGTAAGAAACCAGCGTAAACCCATTTGATGCAGAGCGACCAACATGAAAACCCCCATAGAGACTCATTAAGAATTGAATCCTGGAGATATGAGGTGCCAAAACTACCTGTTGTGCTTCCAGGGCTTTTTTTTCCCAATAAATTAAAAACCTCCATGAAGTTTGGCATCCAATGTGACCGCACCAATGAACCCCACTACGTTGTGTTTTCTTTATTCACTGTTCATCTGTGGATAGGGAGTCAGTCATCGTGACACAGTTTACATAGCCAATCAACAAAGACCAATTTTGCTTGTCCCTTTCCTGATAACCATTAGATCCTGTTAGTGCCATTCTCGAACAGGTAATAAAAACCAAAAAAAACCCTTTGGTGCTTGGCCAGTTGCCAATAGGAAATCAGATCCAGCTTACCATGCCTAAAAGTTCCAGTGGAAGGTATGCAGTGAAAAAAAGCCTTAGTATAAATTTTTCTTTTAAAAATGATCAGTGAATGTCATATGACATCTGTCACTGTCTAATTTGGCTCTGTATCCTCCTCCTTCAACAGCATCATGCTATAATGTGAGGTGAGGTTAGACAACTATGTCCACAGAACAATCTATACAAATACAGAATAAGGATGGTCTGCCTTCCCTCCATTTGAAAGCTTGAAACCATATTGCTTTGCAATGTGTGGCATCGGAATCAAGGCTATTGTGATTCTGTTATGGTGTATGCATTGTATGTCATGTTGTATATTTTAAATTGTTGCACATATATTGCTTCATACAGTATATCTAATTTCATATGCTCTAAATCTCTGCACCTCTTAGCTTACATAGGTCTGATCACACACAATAAATTTAATGTGCATCTCAATGACAATGACAAATAGTAGTAATAAAGGCAGGAAAGGAATATGTGTAAAATGTGTATTTTACATCATGTCAAACCAAGATGTTTTCTGTTCACAAGAAAATCAAATACGGGATGTTATTCATGATTGATTGAATAGTCAAACTTAATGATAAATTGAATAGACATACCTAATGAAGGGCATTTTTTATTTTTATCAGAATGGTTCTTTTACAATGATCCCTATGACTGCATCAGGAGTGTGATCATTACAATGAGACAGCTTGAAGAGGACCAAGGAGACAGACAAACTGAAGCGAGGATGGAGGTGAAAAACAGACATCTACTGGCAGAAAAAAATAGAGGAATGGAAGCAGAAGCGCAGGCAGACATGTTTTCCTGGGCGAAGGGGAGAGATTTGGGGTAAGAAAGTTACATCATCTGCATCAGCCAATCAGGCCGCTCTTATAAAATTTTCAAAGGGAGTGTCCTAGCAACAGACGGGTAAATATCTGCTCTGGATCTTTTCATTTTGTATATTTGATGGAATGTTCCCTGAACCGGTTTGCTTCAAGGGCTTACAGATTTCCTGGGGTCCAGATAGCCATAGTGTTTAGACACAGAATAAAAGCATGTTTTTGCAGGTGATAAGGTTGCCTGTGTTATGTCACGTGCCTATGTACATTTCTGCATATCGACATTAATAACGAGGGGTATAAATTGTCAATATAAATTGTCTGTTAATGTCACACATACATGCACATCCTGAGATGACTTCTAGACTTCTAACCAAAACCCGTCATATTCTCTTGTTGTGCCACTTCATTAACACGTCTGGTCCTTTCTCTTTTGTGACAACCAAAAGGAGTGGTTCATTCCTCCATTCAGTATCTCATTCATTTTTTTCACCCTCCTTATCGCTCTCATCTTTCCAGCTCTACTGCACAGATGCTGGTTTTAGGTAGGTGTGTGAATGCATGGACATGGACATGGACAAAAACACATTCATACACCCACACACAAACTAATTAGCTCTACATGCTCAGCATGCCAATCTAAATGTCACGTGAGCCGTAAAATGTCATTTCGAACAAAGCTTGAATGGGGCACTCACTCAATATCTGGTTTGCTGGGCGAAATGGTTGCCATTCGTAAAAGGAAATAGCTGACATGCGCTACAGACGGTCTGTTGTTATGGGAACTGCCGGGTTTACACTGAAACACCTTTTCACTTCGCTGTTGGCTGTCTTTAGGTGCTATACATTTACAGTACCGTTTTATGCCACTGAAAATAAAAGTATGTGTTAGTATATTAAAGGCTAACTTCAAGAGTGTGTATACATGCAGAGACGGAAGTGAGCTGTGCAGCATAGGCAAGTGGCAGACTTTACTGAGTGTGTGTGCATGTATGTGTTTGTGTGTCTATATGCAACAATACAATGCACTGCTGCGAAAGAGGACGAGCCCTGTATGACTGATCTCTTGCCTACTAAAGTAGCACACCCCTCAGTTTTACGCGCTGTCTCTTCCTCCATCCCTCCCTCTCCCTTTCTACCGGTGCAAGTCTGGCTGAAGAGGATGCCGGCATGGCAACAAGAGCGACTGCCATCCCTTGCTGTATGCTACCTTCTACCTTCTCTCACCTACAGCATTGCTGCAGCTAAAATGATACCAACTGAATTAAAGAAAGAGACATAAATGAGGAAGGGTCAGGAAAATGGAGAACGAGCATTAATGATGCTGCTTACCGGCAAGAAGGGTTACAGGGAGGCAGTGGTGCTCCTGTTCTGTCTTGAGGAAAAAGCAATAGGTGACAAAAAGGGAAAATAGAAAAGCTAAAGGATCAGAGCAGACCCCTGTTAGGAGAATACAAAGGAAGAGTATGAGGGGTGAAAAAACAGCGCTGCTTTCACTTCCCCTGTGAGCTGCTGCGTGGACTTCCCTGAACGCACGGCTAGAGTCAACCTCACGCTGCGTGTGTGTGTGTTGAGAGTGTGTGTGTGTGTGTGAAATGTGTGTGTCAGTCCCTTTCCCTGCCTGCCTCTGGCTTGCTTATGTGTTCCTCCTGCTCAGTTACCAAATGATCACACTCGCTCTGACTGTCTCTGCACTGTAATGCACTCTTTGCTTAGCAGCTGAGAAATAGTACGTTCCGTTCCATCCTCCCTCCCTCTCTTTCTCTCATATTCTTTCTCAGTCTCTCACTCTTACAAAGACCCCCACCAGCCTATCCCCTTCACACCCCCTCCCCCTGACTAACAACTGACATCTCCAAAGCCTTCAAGCATGAGCGGGAAGGGGGGGGGGGGGTTGGGGCGTGTGTGCGTATGTGCGCTTTATGCATTTATGGCATGGGGAGTGGGGGTGGGGGTCGTTATTTAACCCTTTGCCACGCAATTTGCCCTCCCTCATAGCAGGTGTGTGTGAGCTGTCTCCCTGAATAACAAGAAGACTGGTCTCTGTAGTGATGCGACTGGTCAAACGATCTACGTCTGGCATGGAGTGTGTGAACGAAATGGCCATTGTTTGGACTCACCAGCCCACCTCATACTCATTGTCTCTTTGCACCCCCTCCTTAGCTCATTCTCCCCAGCCTGGGGTCAACACACACCCCAGCATGGGCCATAACAGCATCTCAATACCTCTGGCATGTGGAGTATTTGACCTATTTTAGAGGCATGCTCCTATAGATGGTACATTAGCTCATGGATCAGATGTGGGTTTGCATTCAGCTCATATATGATTCACGGCTTCATCATTATCACGCCCAGAATATGTGGGGACAATGCCAGTTATTTACAGTTGCCTCCTGCAGTGCTATCATCTGTCTTACTCATATCGAGTGACTGCGTGTTGTTAAATTTGACTTATACTTTGATATTGAACATGACAGCTATGCGTGATGACCGATTTTTTAACTTTGGATGATTGGATGATGCCGTACTATTTATTATTGTCAGCGCCAATTAGTGTGTCTGATTGCTGCCCAGTGTTGGGCTGCTGCTAATTAGTTTTATTATCTTGTATTCTTCATGTAGAGTTTGTTAGGGAATCTCTGTTAATCGTAGGGATCAAACTCCAAAAAAAGATGACGTTGCATAATAGAAGGTCGAAACATTTGACACTTTCCAGTTTTCGGATAGAAATAACAAGTCAGAATTATACTAATAAATCAGAAGTATTAGTCCCTGTGAGTTATGGAAAGGGAAACAATAAAATCCCGCACATCATTACCTTCAGGTGGTCCATACATTAAAGCAAGGAGATCACAAACAGGCACATTCAATACATTAGTCTAAAAATTTAGTCGCCTGACACAGCAAGGCAACTGTTGGTTGTCAGTTGGCCATTGACATCAACTTCAGGTTACTCATTGTCTGTAGTTTTCAGCTCCAACTGAACATGTTCAATCAGAATTTGAGGCTGGCACAGAAAAGTCTTCTCTGATCCAAGAGAAACTGGAGCAATCAGACCAAGACAAAAAATTTGTAGGAACACACACACACACACATGCCTATCCAGTATCTAATTGGTAATGATAGGTAACTGATAGCTGGGCTAGCTGAATTTGTCGACACTCAGAATCTGTATAACACCACACTAACTAGATACTAGTAAATGAAGTATTATTAAATGTGTAAGTTTTCAGAACACTTAGTATCACAGACATACAAAGACAGATGACTGCCAACTGTTGGTATGGAGAGTTATTTCCTTCCATGTTAAAACGGAATATGTGCGCATGTTTAAATTGTAGATTCATTGTTGGAATGAACAGTTAATAGGTACAAGGCATCTGGCTGAAACTATAGGTTGTTTGCGAAAAAATATACAACCCCAATTCCAATGAAGTTGGAACGCTGTGTAAAACATAAATAAAAACAGAATACGATGATTTGCAAATCCTTTTCAACCCATATTCAATTGAATCCACTACAAAGACAAGATATTGAAATATTTGCACTTTTTGAATTTGATGCCTGGTGGAATGTTCCAAATGGGTGTTTTACATTTACATTAATGGCATTTGGCAGACACGCTTATCCAGATTGACTTACATTCATCTCATTTACACAACTGAGCAAATGAGGGTTAAGGGCCTTGCTCAAGGGCCCAGCAGTGGCAGTGGGTCAGCAGTCCAACATCTTAACCACTATGCTACACTGTGCCCAATAGTGTAGTGTTTTTTGAGCATTCCTCAACTTTCCCAGTCTTTTGTTGCCCCTGTCCCAACTGTTTTGGAAAGTGTTACAGGTATCAAATTCAAAATGAGTGAATATTTAAAAAAAAAAAAAAACGTTTGAACATTAAATATTTTGTTTTGTAGTGAATTTGTTTGAATATGGGTTGAAAAGGATTTGCAACTCATCGTATTCTGTTTTTATTTACGTTTAATACAACGTCCCATCTTTGGACAACATTGGAATTGGGGTTGTATATAAAGAAGGAAAAAAAAAGCGTATGAGTGGATTTTTACTTTCATATACAGAGGTCAGGTATGAAGGTTGGGGGAGACAAAAAGTTCTGTGTAACAAATTTACAGCAGTCATATAATCGTTCTCCATATCTGCTGATTTGTGGTGGTTTACATGATGCTGCATTTGACTTACCTCGGAAGTGGGAATTGGAAATTGGTGTTTACTCCATTTTTGTCCTCAGTGCCTTTGAGCTTCATGTTGGGGGGATAAACAACATCTACACCTCCATGTTTGTCTTTTGTTACCAACTAGATAGCTAACTGTGAGTGAGTGATTACCTGCTCAAAACTGCAAACCACATAGTTAAGGTTATAGATTTAATAAAGTGAATATTTCTGCAACTTGATCTACAGCAAATGCTAGAATATTCAGCGTAACTAGTTTATGTTGCATTACTTCGCTTGGTCTGTGCTGTTTTGTTTACTGTTAATGCTGTAATTTGTCATCACCTGCTGAGACCTTCCTGAGTTGATGAGAAGGAATTTGAGTTGAAGGAGGTTTCTGGTTTAAATCTGAATACAGATGCATACAATGCCATTGCATTACATCCCTAGGGTACAGACAGTCCTGGTAAAGATTTAAGTAGAAAGGGTTATGAGAAATTCACATTTTGGTGAATTAGATTAATATCACACTGAGAAAACCCAAGAAAAAGTCAACCTTTAAATGAAGTAAATTTATTCTAAAAAAAAAATTAAAAATTAAGAAGTAGTAATTGTTTAACAAAGCCATGTGGGCTACAGTTATTGGCAGCCCACAGTAATGGTGGAGGAGACTGTAAGTGTCAGCTGTAGGTTTTTTGCAGTGTACTTAAGTGCAAGTTTTCACAGAAAAGGGGATCTTTTTTAAAACATTAGCTTTGTCTGCCATGGCTTTTAGGTGTGTTGTTTGTATTTCCCACATCTCTCTATAGGACTGGAGTGCAGTACTTACACTGGTTTGGGTATGAGATCAGTTATTATCCCCAGTCACTAGAACACTGGTTAATGACAGGAAGGGGCTTTTCTCTTCAGCATAGTCAGATCCACAATTGAGACTTGTTTTTGCTTTTCTTTAAGCCAAATCAAACCATCATGGAACATACAGACATTTAAAGTTGTTTTTTATTTAATGGTTATCCCTGAGTGGTAATTAATTAAATCCATTGTGAACCATTGTGCATGAGTCAGTGTGTACTCCCAACCCTTAAAACCTCACTAAAGTCTCTAAAGTGAGATCACAAAAGCTGGTACTGAAACAGAATGAATCATTTAGACTGAATCACGGGTCATAATTGCAAATGCAGAAAATGCCCAGCGTTGTCTGAGAAGGTAACTCTGCAGACTGCACAGGGAGATGCATGATAAATGAGTTTAATGGATCCAAATGATAAGTGTTTTGTCACTGCTTACAACTAACTCACACTTGTTATACTTAGAAACATAATGTAGCTCATTCTAAATGCATGCTTACAACAGTTTATTTTCAGTCATGGCTTGTCCTGTGGCTTATGTTTAATCTGTTGTTTCTATTGCTTTTGGCAGAGGATTCAGGTAGTCTTTGGAATGGGGGATCTATTATGTGTGCAAACAAACAGAAATTCAGTTTCAGTTGCAACAAAAATGAGAGTGCGTATACCAAAGTGTGCTGCTTGTCTTAGGGCCACGAAAGTGCGGAATCACTGGAAAGCCCTATATGTCACCTGATGCATCTTATGACATCAGTCAAGAAGTGAAGTGTGATTAAACCTGGCAATTTGCTGACTGCCTGGGCCTTTCTTTTATCTCTTTTCCCTGTCTGTTATGCGCTTTATGATGCATTTGAGCCATTCTGGACAGATAACATGTCTGCTAGGAAGTGAAATATGGTTGGTTAAGCACAAACAAGATTTTTAACCATTACCAAACATACACTACATACATACATTATATGCATTTTGAAACTTATTTACAATGGTTTAAAGTAATAAATTTGGGGCAGGGGTGGCTCATTGGTTAAGGTGTTGGGTTATTGATTAGAAGGTCAGGGGTTCAAACCCCAGTACCAGCAAGCTGCCACTGTTAGGCCCCTGAGCAAGGCCCTCAACCCTCAACTTGCTCAGTTGTATAAATGAGATAAATGTAAGTCACTCTGGATAAGGGTGTCTGCCAAATGCCATAAATGTAAATTGCAAATATTTTGGAACATCACATCCCTCTCCTGATTTGATACATTTGTTTATTGTTGTCCTCTTCTATAGACTTAGAGTGATTCATCTTTGCTTATTGTTATTCGTCGTAGCCAGTCATATCAAATCACATCGAAAACCTAGAACTGGTGCCAACTGCTAATCATCATGGAGGTTGTGGGAGGAGATACAGCAGATGCCTCAAGCAGCATTAATGTTAAAACACCAGAATATCCATGGCTGCACTGGCAAGAGATTTTCAAAGACAAGGCCAAGAATGGCAATAGTGTGCTTGTGTAATATTCAGTTTGCCTTCTGTAGTCGGCTGTGGAATAATTCAGGCCTCTAATTTGACAGGTAAGATTGGGTTTTATGCTAAATAGGTTTGCCCGAGTTATAAGGGGTAGAGCACTCACAATGAAAAAAAAAATCACTACTCTTCTTTAAAACGAATGACTTCTTAGAATGAATACATTTAATCTATTCACAATACACTTTTTGGGAAGTGACACTACTTTTACTTGAGTATGAATTTCCAATACATTTACATTCTCATTTATGGCATTCAGCAGACGCTCTTATCCAGAGCCACTTTCAAACAAAATTGCTCCGTCATTAACTTGGAAAGTCCAAAGCCAATACTGGTAGACCTGAACTCAAGGTTCTTTGAGCTATGATACTGCTAGAAATTAGCTATACAATATTTAATAAAATTAAAAGAAGTCATATAACCCAAAAGTATTCCTAAATTACACAAAACCAGTGAAGAACCAGTGAGAAATTGTGGTGTTTTCCACCACAGTGTTTCACTGTTTCTTCACCGTAGTTTAGGATTACTTTTGGGATATATGACTTTTTTTGTTTTCCAGATATGTTTATCATGCCAGCGGTTTGTGTTGGATTAAAGGTTACATCAGGTTTTAATAGCTAAATCCAGAGACACAAATGAACATGTATTAAGTGATTTGGCCATTTTTTATCAGTTTAAAGATGAAAGCTGACTCTGCAAACACAGTTACAGAAGGAGCCAATATGCTGCACCATGTAACATTATTTCCATTGGAACATCCTTTTTAATCAACATCCTTCTTGAATATTTAGATTATTATCCCAGTGACCTAAACATTACCGTGGCCAGTGAAACTGCAAAAGTGCCGCTATCCAAAAGTGGCCTTTTGGTGAGTGACCTCCCAGTGACCCCAAGAAACAGCACGAACCTCTGCCACCAAATCTCTTCTCAGCATGCAAGACAGATATTCTGTTCTTCTCTAAAGCCGGGCCAGCTCTGGTTTGGATAAACATGGTGATCTGGGAGATCAGGATAATCCGGCTTTTTGTAAGGGTGTATGAGAGTGTGTGATCATATGTGAGGACTAATAATAGATGAGACACATAAATCTTGTTTATCCTTTTTAATTTAATTCAATTATATTTGTATAGAGCTTTGAACAATAGATCTTTTCACAAAGCAGCCTTCGATTAAAAAGCACAGAGGCAAAGAAGGTGAATCCTTTTCTTAGTGAGATTATAAATCACTATTACACAATTGTATACTACTAATTGTGTTGACAGGATGTTCACTATAAGCATCACAGAATTTATTATTACAGCAGCATTTTGTAAGTAGTTCTTAATGCAATACTATTATATGAATGGTACGTGTAACTGTGTGAAGGTATACATTCATTTTATCCTTAAAGATTCAACTCGTATGTCCAATGATCAACTCTACTAGATCATGTGCTAGTAAAAGAAATTTCATTAGTTAGAATACAGCACTGCATTGTTTGTTGAACAGTTGGAATGAGATGTGTAATCTGATATGCTCGTTTTAATATTTATTTCAGGGATGTTTAAAGCTGAGCAATTCATATTTACTGTTCTAGTCATTATTTTATTAGGTCAGTTGTCCAACCCTGTGCACAGCTTTATATCCTAACATCAGTAGATGTGTGTGTCTTTTATGTGTGAGAAGAGCAACAAAGAAGCAGTAAACAGTGTGTGAAGGTTGTGTGCAATAAAAAAATTCACACCCACCTACTGTATTACTGCTCTAAGCTCACAGTTTTGAAGCATGATTGCAGCTGTGCAGTTGTAGAAAGCACTGCAGAACTATATATATATATATATATATATATAGATATATATAACTGCAGGGTATTTCTCTGAGTGATTGTGTTGTCATATCTAATTTCAATGGCCTGGTCATGATAAAGACTTTAGTTATCTCTGCAAACTCACTCCCTTGCTCATTGTATATGCCACTGCAGGGGTTGGAGAGGATGCTTGTGCCTGCATATTTCTGTCCCATTTTTTGAAGCAGCTAGAGGAAGGAAAAATTAAAAATATGCAAATCTCATATTCTGAGGTATTATAATATGTGGAACAATCAGGCGTAGTCCTTTTCAGCCACTGATGTACTTGGTTCTGGTGTGACACTGTAAGTGTCTGAAAATAACCCAGTGTAGCATTCTATAACGTGCCATCATCCCACAGAGATCAGCTTACTCTACTGTGTCCTCTCTCTCTCTTTCTCTTTTTCCCCCCTTCTTTCTTTTCCCTCTCTCTTCCTCCCACTCTCTTGCTCAGTTCACCCCAGTAGCCTATTTTTGGCCCTTCATTTGCAGCTTCAAAGGAGCTGTGTTACTCAGCATCACTTTCCTCCTCCAGCTCTTCTGCACACCCCTGCAATGTCTTTGCAGATAGTATAGTCCAACTGCACGCTCTCTCGCCCCCGTTCACTGCTCTCACTCTCTCCTTATAAGGGCAAAATACATTGAGAAAGACAGGGAACGGGGGCTGTACCAGCTCACACAGTCAGGTAGGGGGGTGGCAGCTCTGTGAAATAAGGGGAAAGAGGGAATCAGAGAGAGAGAGTGGGGGGGAGGGAGGAGGAAGAGGGAGCTGGTCCTGAAAGGACAGCGCCCAGAGATTCCTACTGAAAAGTACAAGAAAATGATGCGTCTTTGCAGTAATGAGAAAGTGGGATTGTATTATACCCATCGTGATGATTAAGATGCCAAAAAGATGTTCCCTACACTATAAATAACAGAATTCATAATAGACTCTAAAGCTCTAGAGTCAATGAGTGCGCATATGGTCAGACATACAAACTGAATTAAAAGTAATTAGTGAACATTGCCTGCAGCTGATTTGTATTAACCTACATACCCACAAATTCTGTTTTCACCTAATGTAGCCATACACACACACCAGAGACTGTCACTGTACCCAGTAAAACCTTTTTACAAAGCAAACATCCCTCAAACAATGAGGTGAAAGAGATCACATTTACTGTATCCAAGTCAAGATCAAGAAATTAAAGGTCTGAGTCTGAGTCAAGACCAAGATTTTGCCATATTGGGGCAGTCAAACCCGAGTCAAGGCTGAGTCTTTGGACCTCTGTTATTTTATTAAGTCAAATTTATGTAGGGGAGTTTGGAGCAGATTGGCCCTTTACCCAACCAAATCTCACTACAGCTGATTGGTCATTTTTGGTACTTATTTGGACCAATGGACTTCAAGGCAGCATTGCGCTTATATATCAAATACCATACACCAGTCAGTCCAATGTGTTGTTTGTTTATTGTTTTTTAACGTCATTTCAGCATCAGTGCCTATAGATGACAAGCACAAGATTACATCGATACACAAGTTTTTCATCAGTGCAAAAGTTCAACTTTCAACTTTCAGTCATAGGGCAATTTTGTATGTCCAATTCACCTAAATTGCATGTCTTTAGACAGTGGGAGGAAACCAGAGTACATGGAGTGAACCCATGCAGAATCCACACAGATCGTTCCCACCTGGGATCGAATCCAAAGACCTTCTTGCTGTGAGGCAACAGTGCTAAGCACCAAGCCACCATGCCACCCTAGTACAATATGAATTAATGGATTAACTGTATTTTTGAGAGTGTGTATAATGGAAAAAGTTGATCATTATCAGTCTTGAGGTCTTCCTCTAAAATATAATCCTCTAAAAAAGTCCAATCCATGCCACTCTGCTACCAGTCTGATTAAAAAAAAACTAGAATTGCTTTCAATTCTGAGCCAAGATTAAATAATTGAAAAAGTGTTCCAGACACTCAAATACTACTACACTGACCTCAACTATCTGAAGGACCTTTAATGAACTTTTCTATTAGATTACTTTAGCGAGGACAGTTTGATGACTGATTATGTCTGAGCTTAGTTGTGAACACTATTATATAAGGGTTGATTTGACAGGGTTGGCTTATGTTATACAAACTGAAACTGAAGATATGACAATGCAAATCAAGCCTGAGTCATGCTATTTATGCTCACTGCAGTTAACATTGGTGTTTTTTTTTGGTCAATGATCATAGATTTTATCAATCCATAAGAAACTTGGTATGGTTGTAGCCCCACAAGTCTGATATATGGATTATAATGTTTGTGTCCCTATAGGGTATATATACACCTATATACACCTATAGGTATACGTTGCCCCCCTTGTGCTAGAGCCCACTGAAGGGGGTAGGGTCAAAGCACTTTTTGAGCAATAGTTTTAAAAATATTTTGCCAAAAATTCAGAACTTTTTAAGGCAAGTTACCCTAGCTCATTACAATTCATCAGCACCACCTAGAGAATAATGTTCATATATAGCAGTCTAGCAATCTAGCCAACATATTGTAATATAAAGGCTCACACCTCACAAACATTCATGCCCTACATCACGATCACATTCTTTACATGCATGAATAAATATTGTGCAATTTTGTCCAAAGTGTGTGCTGTAACTGACGCATTTCAATATCTCAATTTTATTTTATTTCACCTTATTTATTTACTTTGTATGTAAGTCTCAGGTTCACACATACAGTACATTGTTACATTTCCCTAGTGTAGGAGTAATGCAGGAGGACACACGGCTGGTTCTCATTAGCATATCATTCACAATATTAAATCTGTGCTTTTTTAAAGGTAAACATGTATAGGTGTACTTGGGTAATATTAGTAGTAATAGTAATAATTTATATAAATCCACTGTGCCACTGAGATCATGATGACTGTCTGCTATATGAATTAAGCCATGAATGCTTTTCAGCAGCTGTGTGAGAATCCACATAATACTATAGAGCAGAATTCCTCATTCTGATTGGTCAGAAGATCTATATTAATTTTCTATAGCAGGGCGGCTCTGACAGTAGTGTTCGGCTGTAAGGCAAATCACACGTTTAAATTAACGCGTATATA
>JAOTRJ010000031.1:8957707-8969975 GCA_028564905.1 Leptodoras praelongus | reverse complement strand
TTGATTCAGATGATTAGGTTAATAGCTCGTTTAGAGAACCTTTTCATGATATGCTAATTTTGTGAGATTTTCATGGGTTTTCATGAACTGTATGCCAAAAATCATCAGTATTAAAACAATACAAGACCTGAAATATTTCAGTTGGTGTGCAGTGAATCTAAAATATATGAAAGTCTAATGTTTATCAGTACATTACAGAAAAGAATGAACTTTATCACAATATGCAAATTTTTTTTTGAAGGACCTGTATACCCTAACGGTGGTGATTTGTCACAACAGTCTATTAACGCTTTACAGCCAAACTGGAAGCTGTTATTAGTCTGAGCCTGTCCTACCAGCGCCATGCTAGCATCTAACACAACTGGACATGTCTCTCACAGCGTTCTCACGCTGTTTATCCGCATGGCGGTCTGTTTAGACGCGCCGCGTACACTTCCGGAAGCTTCCTTTGATTGACACCGGTGCGTGATCCAATCAGATTCAGGCCGAAACGGAGCCTTGAATCTGGTCCAATCAGAGAAGGCGTTGGGTGTTTCTTATGCAAATATGGTAGCCAGGGAGATGCGCGCGCTCCTTTCATTGCGACAGGTTGAAAGAAGAAGAAGAAGAAGAAGAGGCAGGAGAAGGTGAAGCAGAAGCGACTGCGCGCGTGCACGTGTACGAGCGCCGTTCACGCTGACCGCCGTTTGCAGGAGCGCTTTGCGGACACACGCACGGAAACTCCGCATTACCTCACCGCAAACATTTGGGTGAGTCATCCATGTGTCTACTTTCAGCTGTGCCTAATTTTGTCAGCTTCTGTTTAAAATAAAATAATAAACGGGAAATATGAAAAGCACAATGAAACTTGCCCGGAGGCTGTTATTTCTCTGTAGAATAATGTTTTTCAGGTTGTCACCACTCACTTTTTGTAGGAAATGACCGACAGGCCACACAGATGCTGCATTTCCTTGCTATTTGTTGATATATAAAAGACTATAGACAATATTTCTTTGTATATGAAAATGTGTCCTTGCACTTTTTTTTAAGCACAGTGTAATGACTATATACCCTGTTCATTATAACGCCTTATAACGCATGTCTAATTCCTGCCAGAGGTCTTATGTTGCTCTGCATGAGAGTGGTTATGTTCAGCAGTCTATCCATGCTGATGTGTGTTTGTGTTTGTGTCCCATTGTGTGTGTGTGTTCAGCTGCAGCTGTACATCTTTGCACTACTGTTGTACTACAGACTATATAGCTCTATGATGATAACCCAGAAAGTGGTTGGTTGTGCATGCTGCAGTTTGCATGGGCAGATGTATATCTTTTTGGCAGCAAAGGACTGGAGCCTGCCACTAGACAAAGCTCCGAGCACCTCTCCAGTCCGGCTACTGTGAGATCATAACATCTTTCATCCACCTCTCATTAGAAAGCCGATACTGGATGGAGTCGTCGCAGTGCCGGTTTTGTGCGAGACGAGTTTTATTCAGCCACATGGACATGGTGCATCATGTGAGGCAGAGTAAATAAATGTGTTGGGTGAAACTGGAGATGGACCTGGGTATTGTGCTGAGCAGACAGACAAACCTTAGTACCAAACAAAAAAGTAGACAAACAAAAAGTACCAAAACATCATGTAGTGCATATAATGTTATGGAAATGGTGTTGAAATGTCAAGCACTTAAAGGAAAGGAAAGGAAAGTGCGCCTATGTAAACAGCAGATTGAGGTTCCGTAGACCGATAATTGGTTATCAGAGTTACTGTAATATTCATCAGTCTTTACAGTTGTGATGCAAAAAAATTGATTTGAATGATTTTTTTTTTTCATGTGTGAAACAAAGTTGTTGGATGGAGAATGGCATGTTTACAAAATACATTTCAACCCCTTCATGACATATTATTCCCACAAACTATGTCAGATTTCTCCTGAGAGATGCATGCAACATGCAAGCTGCTTCTTTTTTTAATCCAGTGTTTCTGGCCCTGTGCTGCTGGTGACTGAGGACAGGTGATAGGCAAAGAGCCTGTACTCACTACCTCTTTGTTTCTACATCCTCCTTAGTCTACACCCCTTACTGAATCTCATCCATGCACAAAATAATCCTATTCAGTGAAACACATGGCCACTGTCAGTATTCCATTTTGTCCCAGACAAAAGCGGCCAGGCAATGCCAGGTGTATCAAATCGTGCATGCAGTGCCGTTTGATCAATTGCCCACATGCTCTGTTTCTCATGGAGATGGATGGCATTTCCAAAATGGCTGAACTCATAAAGCAGTGGACAGTCACTGGCTCTTCAGCCCACCTTAAGGGAACTCGATGCATGAAAAACAAAATGTATTCATTCATGGACAAAAAAATAAATGAGCATTTGTTTTCTTACTCCTGATAGGTGCCTGTTGGTATTGTTGCGGCCTTCTCATCTAATAGAACCTGGCTATTCCTTAAGCTTGCTTTGTCCACTGCCTGTTTTGAATGTGAATGAGAAATGAGTGTAGTGCTATAATGAGCAAGATGCTGTCAAACACATTTAGCAGCTCGAGTCATCGCACGACGCCGCAGGCCATGTTTGGACATCACAGACACATTGTTCCTCATGCTCACCCTAATGTTACGGTACTTGGATCTGGAAAATACAGGTTGACACAGCTAATAGAGAGAAAAATGATTATGCACATGCCTTGCCAACCTTGCTGCTGGCGTGACTTTCCACAGATGTGCTACAAAGCCAGGTGGTATTTCCATTAAACCAGTGGGTGGTTTCAGATCCCCTTCTATTGACAGCTTTTATTTTGCCTTTAGCTTCTATTTTGAATTTTCTCCCTAATTTAGTCATAGACAATTCCCACCCATTAGGCATCTCTCCTCGTCATACGACAGCTACCAACCAGAGAGGGTGGAGGCTATCACATGCTTCCTCCGAGGCACGTGAAGCCAGACGACCACATCTTTTCAAACTGCTGCTTATGTCTTAGTGGCGGTGGTTTAACGAACTCGAAGGAAAGCGCTCCCGCACACTTTTGTATGCATGAGGTCACAGACAAACATGATTGGCTAGTGTTGATGTGACTGATATGGGAGAGAGAGCATGCTACCCCTCTGTCCCTAAAAGCAGTTTTCCTCTCTGGACTCCCAGGATTTGAACTAATGGATGATAGGGCTGTCACGCCACCCTGGCTCCCTGATTTACAACATTTTCATCTTTTACAGGAAATGATTTGATGTTGGGATAAGGACAATTACACTGAGACTTCTATTTGAATTTATATAGAAAGGAATCCCTTACTTGTCCTTGACTTGTGAGTCAGAGACTCCAGAGAACATGGCTTCATGTACTGAAACTGATGGCTGTTGCTGAAGGGCCTTCAAGTACGGCCCACAACCTCTTGCTGTTCCAGTGCGTAGTCATGTAGCTTGAGCATTATTTCAATTTTAGTAGGTTTACATGATGAGGTGGTTTTTTTTATTACAAGATTATTGCTGGAAATATGGTCCCATCTGGATCCATGCATCCATGCATTTTTACAGACTGCACATGCATGCGTCTAGAAGGATTATGCTGTATTTTTCCTTTGTACAGTAGTAATAACCACAGGTGATATAAGTACAACCCATCTAGGTAAAAAAAAACTTCTACAGGGATTTCTGTCATCACCCAGTAAAACCAGCCTGACAACCAGACAGTACAGACATTGTTTAAAAGGACTCATCAGAGAAGTGATAGGGAATTTTAGTTAAGTTAGCAAGTTCAGGAAAAGCTAACATGAATGTTACAGCCATGTGACCAACCAAGAAATGATCTGCTTGTGATTTGCGAGGCCACAAGCACTACAACAATGTCATAATGGACAAAATAATTGCTCTGCATTAAAGATGGGACTATATATGTATGAAATGTTTGGTGTGACGACTATCATTCAGGTACGCCTATGAGCACTCCTCCTATAGCTGTGATCTATACAGAGATCACTTATCCTGTGCAAATCGATCATGCATTCTCCAGCAGTGTTACTTAATGGCATGTCTGGAAAACATGTGCCATCCAAATACTACTTTAGAAATCTTATATACAAATAAAGGTAGCACTTCAAGTATCTTGATTGATTGATTGATTGATTGATTGACTGCCATGCCTGAGGTAAAACTTGATCCTAATGCAGTACAGTAGTACTATGAATATGTAGTAGCTTAAATATTAAACATGGATTAAATCCTAATTACATTACCAAGGCTTCTGAGTCTGAACCTTTGCCAGAAGGGATTTAGTCAGGCTCAACCCACAGAGATGTTATGAATTCATGGATGTTGTGCAAGCCCTCATAGCAGTTTAATGTAAGTAATTACAAAACGCAAGTTGTTAACCTGGACATACTTCCCTGTTTAGCTGGTTTAGCTACCCCTTACATACACAAAATATGCATTTCTCCATCATACAACATATTTTTGTACCTTTTCCTCATTACCCACAGTCCTAAGGGTATAACAGGAAGCTTCAGTACCAGTTGTCACCCTTGGGGAACTGAGGTGTTGATGCAAGGATATCCTCATGAGCAGGTGGAGAATGCCTTGTTTTTTTCCCTGTGTGTCTGACATGCCATGCAAATAAGACAAGCGTGGAGTTTTGAGTTACCCAAAAAGAGCATAAAATAATGAAGTCTCAGGTATGAAGGAAAGATAAACAAGACATTTGGATACATTTTTAAAGGGCTGTCCAACACACATTTTTAAATCTGATTATTCTTATATATACAGGTTATTGTATTAGAAGCGCATTATGGGATGTACAGTTGAACTGGTAGCATGACCTGATATCATCAGAGAGTTTCCTGCTTTTCCATTTTGCTGCAACATGAGCACAAGTTTGCTATAGAAAGAATACCTGTTTCAGAGGTTCTCATTTAAAAAGGTGCAGTGGGACCTGGGTAATGGCAGAAACACCAGGTTGATTTGTTTTGTATTATTTTGCATTTGCACAGTTTTTCATTAAAGAGACATTCATGGTTATGAATGTATTGTTGTGGTCTTTCAGGAACCTGAAGTACTTTTATATAACTAGTCCTACAAGCTTGCCTCCAAGACCTCAATTTGTGTGTGATCCCTTGATATAGCAACATAGAAAGAGCGAGATGCACATGCACAAACCGATTCACCAAACATGCACAAACCGACTCACCAATTAGCAGCTATTATTATTGTTATTAGTCAGAACAAATAGAAAAATCTATTCTTTCACCTGGATCCTTTCATGTATTATTTAGAAACCTCTTTTGTATTGCGTCTGTTGCCCCCAGGCAGCTCACAAAAGCACTTCCAGTGGATGGTGATGATATCTGACAGTTATGGATCTGCCTCTATGCTTCTAGATAAGTACGGTTGACCTTTACTGCTTAACCGCTGCATTATTTATGCCCACTATTGGTTGTTATGCCCTATGTGCCAGTGAAAAATGTAATGATTCATCTGTAATTGAACTACATTCAAGGGAAAGTTCACTGAGAAATTTCACAAATTGGCCTTTTGATTAAAATGAGAATTAAGGGTTAGTTAGTAGTTATTATTATTATTATTCAAACTAATTTAACTTTCAGTTCCTTTAATGACTCGTCCAATTATAATGATTTCCTAATGCATCCTAATATAGAAACCTACCTTTAATAAAGTACACATCTACAAATTCCCAAGAACAGAGTGTTAAATTCACAACTTTAGTTGCAGCAGTAGTATTTGCTACTATTGAAGCTTAATTGAGATTTTCTACTTCATCTGCCAGAGTCGTTTATGTACATATCAATTACTCCATGCACATAAACACACATATTAGCCTGTACTTTAGTGCATACTAAATGAATTACGATTATGCAGCAGTTCAGTATGTATACAGTGCTATACCGTGGTTGCCAGCCAGAGCCTTCAGGTTGTTTTCATGTAGACTATTTCTATAGTTCCTTTGAACAATATAATTACCTGAAATGAAATAGACCAGGATTAAACATGCAGGTACTCATTAGTCTGTAATAGGTTGCGTAAAAACAGCAAAGCAGATGGTTTTTAAGCCAAATCTGACACCAGGTTTTCTCCCCAATTTGGTCATGTGCCAATTCCCACCCAGCTGCCAGCTCTCTGCTATTAAGACAGCTACCAGTAACGTGCTTCCTCTAAGACAGGGGTGTCAAACTAAAAGCACAAAGGGCCGGTGTGGGTGCAGGTGTTCTTCCAAACAAGCAGAAGCCACACACTACTGAAAGTCAAGATCCATTGATTAGATCCATTGATTACAAACAGGTGGACTGAGGTGTGGCTTCTACTTGGTTGGAAGGAAAACCTGCACCCACACCGGCCCTTTTTGGATTTAGTTTGACACCCCTGCTCTAAGACATGTGAAGCCAACCAATTTTTTTTCGAGCTGCCATGCATGCTGCATCAAAGAAAGCCATGTCCTCGTGATTAGTTAATGCTACTGTGATTGACAGGAAAGGCAGTATATGCCATCCCATCCACCTTTTTTGCTCCCTTGGCTTCTGACCACATATGGCTATGGCATAGTTGACAGTGTGTCTGGAAATGTAACTGAAAAATGGTTTTGCTGTTATCAGAGTTTAATTATACTAAATAGTGTAAAATAGTGACATTCTGAGTTTTCTTAGCTTTCACTATGAAAGACTACTTTGTTTGAAATGCTGGAAGGCTTGACCTGTAGTATGTACAGACATATAATAAAGTATAGTAGTAGCTAATGATGTAGCTGTAGTATTTGTACGGACACTGACGTCGTCGTACTGCGTCATTGCTCAGGAACAGGAATTGCATTACCACAGACCTTGATACTTCCAATTTTGCTCGTAAAGATGCAAGAGCAGCAATTTAATATGCCCGTCCTGAGTCTTTTACATCTTGCTCTGTACCAGATATTTATTTCAAAGCTAGCAGGAAGTCATTCTCCAGATTAAAGTAAATATCAGTCTCCAAGCTATGTCATCTTGACTTGACAGCTCAGTGTTCTCCACACATGACGAAAATGTGACTTTCTCCGATCTCTTTTACACATCTCTCTGTCTCTTTGTGTCTCCTTTGTGTGTTGGAATTAAGCTACTGCAGTGTCCCAGAGTCCAGAGTTCCTATCTCGTTCAGCAGCTCTTAAAAGGACGGGACAGACGTGGCTGGAATGTCAAAGACGTCACAGAGACCAGCACCCTGCCAGCTGTGGTCTATCGATCTATCCGAGTGACAATGATTAGAGAGAGATGGAGGGAAAAAGAGTAACTGGGATACTATGAAAGCAAGATAAACTGTCTTTTTTTTTTTTGCACAGCTTTAAGAACTTGGAGAACTCTGGACTGTACGATGTCTTGTGGGATGTTCTGTGTGTTGAAGAATGGACTCTCCGTAGTCTTTTATACATGTCTTGGAACATTCTTCAGATCTATTCATCTGTCAGCATATAGTTGCAAATCCGCAAATAGCTGCAATGATATACATATTCATGAGTGCTGGTCCCATTAGTGCTTTGCTTTGCTTTGCACTTTGTCTCCAGGAAATCAGTACTCCGTGCTTCACAACTATTAACCGTAACCCCTTAGAAATAAAAGCACATTTTCTTTTTTCTTTAAATTGTTAAATAAGACTTTACTTCCCAGCCTAATCACACCTTTCCTGTCATTCTGCTAAACTTTCAAAACGCTTAATCAATTTTTCATATGCTTTCTTCTATGTTGTACACTGAAGTACCAGAAAAACCAGTATACCATTTAATACTTGGTACGTCCCTCATGGAATCTTGAAGGTACGTTGCATAGTCCTCACGCTGATGTTTGTCCCCAGCATTGAATTCTGATGTTACTTGAGGCAGTGTTGCACACCTATCATATGAAACGATTCTTACCTGCTGACACTAGTCACGTTCACCCAGAGAATTTTTACGGTCACGCTTCTGTCATAAGCTCGAGGTTTTTGCCAGAATTCTTGTAGTCACGATACACCCTTGAAATGATCATACGTGAAAATCCAAACTTTGCTTCTTCCTCCAGATGCTATGACCCATCTCACAAACTCCAAGTATTAAACCGCCTCACTTGCCATTCTCACAGGGTAAACAGCTCTAGAAGCTTCTATAGTCATTTTATATACGCACAGGTGGACTCAACCAATGATGTACATATGTGGTGTTGCGATGAATTTTGCATAGGCTCCAGTTTTTCTGGTACTTCAGTTAGTTTATGCTATCCAACATACTGACATCCCTTAGTATAAAATGCTCACTAAGAATGCACACTACAATGGTTTGGACTCGTGCTTGTTAGTGGCTAGAGTTCCTAAGCAAACCGAATGGAAATGTTCCCTAAGTGGAAATCTGAATACGAAAGCGGACTAGACTGGATGAAGTATATCTAAATTAGTGGTGTAGTTTTACCATCTGTGCTTAAGATGTGTATGTGTAGTAATGAGCAAAACAATTGAGTCTCATATCTCAACATGACAATATTAAGATTACTGATCTCATTACTGCAGCACACGCTCTCACTTTTTCCAATAATAGAACCCAAATTTCATTGACTTAATAGATGTAATAATAAAAAGCAATAGCCACCATCATTAGAGTGATAAGTGATAAGTGGGAGCTACAAGTTTAGCCACTGTTCACTTCATTAAAGAGAACAATGTGATCCTTGCTCAAGGTGATCAGATAGATGTTAAAACCTGCCTTGCTGCCTTGGTATTTATGTCCAAAACATGAAAAGCTTGTACAAAGACAGCTACACCCCCACTGTGGAGATATTTTGGCATTCTTCCAGTCTGGCATGCTTCTTATGCCGGCCAGTGTCACGTCCTGAAGAAGAAACCCTGTATTGCAAGCCATACTGATTTAGAAAAGGTATGATACCATTATGTTTGTTCTGGGTTTTTTTTACAGCATTTTCAAATAAATCTATTTGGAAATCTATTAGCAATAGTAGTACACATTAAGATCCAAACTCTTGGTGACTGTGAAATGCGTACCCATGCTTATTCAATACTAAAATAAAATCTTTGTGTTTTCTGTATTTGTATGTGATAAACACACCATTGTGGTTAAACTGCTGAAACAGGTTCAAACGAGTGGTCAGATAAACAGAAATGGGGTAGGAAACCAGCAGCCACAACATTAAAACCACTGACAGGTGAAGTGAATAACATTGATAATCTTGTTACAATGGACAACTGTCCAGGCGCGGGATATCTCGAATCGAATGTGTTGAAAGCAGGTTAAATGGCCAAGCATAAGGATCTGATTGACTTTGACATGGCCCAAATTGTGATGGCTAGACAACTGGGTCAAAGCATCTCCAAAACAGCAGGTCTTGTGGAGTGTATCCCAGTATGCAGTGGTTAGTACCTACCAAACATGGTCCAAGGAAAGACAACCAGTGAACCGGATCCCACAGAAGAGCTACTGTAGGACAAATTGCTGAAAAAGTGGCAATGCTGGCTGTGATAGAAAGGTGTCAGAACACACAGTACATCACACTTTGCTGCAGGTGGGTCACTGCCGACCAGGTCACTGCCGACCGGTAGGAGTGCCCATGCTGACTCAGATCACTGCTGAAATTGCCTACAATGGGCCCCTGAGCAGCAGTCCTGGAACATAGAGCGGTAGAGGAACGTAGTCTAGTCTGATGAATCGTTTTCTTTGACATCATGTGGACAGTTGGGTATGTGTGTGCATCACTGACCTGGGGAAGAGTTGGCACCAGGATGCACTATGGGAAGAAGACAAGCCAGCGGAAGCCGTGTGAGCAATGTTCTGCTGGGAATCTTTGGGACTTCATGTAGATGTTACTGTGACACGTACCACCTACCTAAACAAACCAAGTACACCCCTTCATGGCAACAGTATTCACTAATGGCAATGGCATCTTACAGTAGGATGATGCGGAATAAATTGGATGTGCAATAAATTGTCCTATAATCTTGTTGTGTGTGTGAATGGCTGTGTGTCTGCCATCTAGTGGTGGATGGTGCTCTGTCCTGGGTGTTGTCCTCTCTCCCTTCTCTGCACCCCATTCAGTCCCCCAGGGGGCTGTGGTCTCCGGTTGGGGGTACGCTGTGTGCAATTGGCTGCCGCTTCTAACCAGTGTGTGATTGGTGTTGAAGTTGTATGTTGACTGTAAAGTGTCCTTGGGTTTGATAAAGGCGCTATATTAATGTAATGTTTGTTCATTCAAGGTGTTAACTTGAAGGTGCCTCCAAATTCCCCAGATCTCAATACTATCAAGTCTAATCCATCTGGGATCCGTCCGAGATGAGCCTCTAGGGCCTTGTCATCTATGTAAACTAGCAATCGTATTAGGGCTGTAAGCATCCCTGTTCAACATCATGCATTATCTGGTTCATAAGGGATAAGTGTAGGACTTGTTTTTGTACAAAGGAGAGTGTTTTTATAAGCTTTCAACATGGTGCTTCCTATCGGTGATGGTTCTGAGTTAAAAGGTAGGAATCATTAACTATCCACTTTGCTTATTAATTCTCTGCAATCAAGAATCATGCTCAAGCCAAATAGGATAAGGGACATATCTGAAGACAGGACTTCTTTATATAATTCTCCCTATAATTCTCCTTGCAGAGACAATTACATAAATGTTGGCAACTGCCCAGGATATCTAGTTCCTGGGATCAGAGCCAGTGACTGTGGTCCTAAGAATGATGAGAAATAAGTAAATGGTGCTAGCATTACTAAATATTATTAAGTAAGTAAAGGTAAAGACGTTCGTCATTGAAAACACTGAAAATCTTTTCTTTGTCCCTTTGTTAAATAAAGCTTCATGTGAATTAACAAATTACACATTTCAGTCTTTATTGCATTTTAAGAAAGTGTTCATTTCCCCAACTTTTCTGGAAATGGGGCTTGTAAGTAAATATTTTGTCTTCCTGAGACAACGGGGCACTGCAGAACATGCAATTGTTGGTTTACTCCAAGGTTGCCAGGTCTGTTTGTCATTTTCCTTCCATTTCAGTAGTGCTGCTGGTGTCACCAACTTATTTTCTCGTCATTTGTAAAACCCAGCTCTCTGGATCTGTTCTCTGACTAGCTATGATTATCCTGTGTCACTTGCTAACATTCACAGAGAAATGCATAAAAGAGGCCTGACATCAGAGACATCCCTTATCTCTTTTGCTTTAGCAGCGTATCTTTTTGTACTTTTGAACTGCTGTCATGGGAACATCTATATTTAAATACTGCCTTGTTAAAATATATTGCATGACATTTCTTTTATATATTACAGTGCATTTTGCAGTAGTAGCCATGTTGTTAGCCTTTAATAGTAGTGGGTATGACTTAGAAGAATAATATGGGATATTAAGATTAACACTATTGAGATTTTTGAAGATGTACAGATGTGGCAGAAGCAAAAAAAAAACTGGTAAGAGATAGAGGAGTGTTCCCTTGAACAGGTTTGTGCTTGGGATCTACAATGGTAAGCAAACATGCACCCAGAAAATTGTGCTCTGTGTAGTGATATAAAAAGCCATGTGATATTTTGACTGAGGTATAGGTCTCAGAAAAGACATATTTTTTGCATGTAATGAAGTATAACACCAACTTAATATCTGCTTAAGGCCTTTGATGCTTGTAGTGGTGCATGGGGGTATGCAGTGCATGTACCCAGCCCTTATCAATAAAGTTTACTGCTCCTTCAGGGTGAAGGAGCTCTAGTGGTCTGATTACTGTCCATTTATAGTAGCAGTTTAATATAAATCACGCTCCTGTAAGTGGATTCTTGAACCAAGTGGACTCTAGTGGACAATTTTAGTAGAATTCAGCAAGTATTGATTAGGTCCTCAAATAAAATATAATATGGGCAAGTAGCAAGTTAAGGTTGAGAACCCAAAACATTTTAACTGAGACCTCTTCTGGCTGTCGTTTGGTTCAGCATTAGGCAAGGTGAAAAAGGGTGTCCTCCTCTGTTTTTTGTTTTTTGCTTTGACTTTTCTAATCTTCCAAATGTAGCCCATAAAGCCCTGTGTAATTAGCTGATTAGGTAAAATGCTACTTCAAGACTCTGTCACCCACCAGGTCAGGTGCATTAAATAATTTTAGCTCATCATTGATCTGTCCAGTTTTGATATGTCTCAAGCATACAAACCACACATAGTTAGGACATATAGTTAATTACTGATATATAGTTAATTACCTTAATAAACTAACTAACTAACTAACTAACTCACTAACTAACTATATATATATATATATATATATATATATATATACAGTACAGGCCAAAAGTTTGGACACACCTTCTCATTCAATGCG
>JAOTRJ010000031.1:8913610-8934134 GCA_028564905.1 Leptodoras praelongus | reverse complement strand
TATTTGTTTTTGTAAAGCGTCCTTGGGTCCTGTGAAAGGCGCTATATAAATCCAACCTATTATTATTATTATTATTAGTGAAGAAAGCAGTGAGAACCAAGGTCATGCTGGACATCTTGGTTCCACTAGCAGGACTCTGTGGCTTGGTTCCTAAATTTTGTGCACGTTAGGAAGAATTATCATTAAATTAGGAAAAGCATTCTGTCCCAATGGGCTGTCTGGCTCTGCCAGGGAGAACCACAATCAGCAATGTGTTGATGTCCACAAGCACCTTGCTAAATGTATCCCAAACTAGGGTTACCAGTCTCCCATGTCTATGTGCTGCCTCAACAATACAGCCATTGCTGCATTGTAAAGCTCTGGCTCTCACAGACCCACCTGGCGGGATCCTGTCTGACCTTGTGCCACCCTGTTGTTATCTAACATCATAAGAGTACAGCAAACTCCGTGACTTCTCAGAACAATCTGAAGGCTAGATAGAAAGTCCTTACTTCCAGCCAGTTGATCTGTTCTGATAATACACTGGGGAGCTACTGTGCTCCCTGACCCCACAGTATTCCTGTGGTGACTATCTCTTCTTGCATCTCCACCAAGCTAACGGCTGTGCCCCTTTTGTTAAGACATTCCAGGTCTAGCTGTAGGTTGATAACCCACTCTATGAGAATAAACTCATACATCTAGCCTACAGGGTTGATCACTTTGGCTGCAAAGTGCATCCTAGCATCCAAAACAGCAGGCAGTACTGCACATAATGACCTGGTTGAAGGCCATGGCAAGCATAATAATGTAACAGAGTAACCAGAATTCTTAGTGAATTTTAGAGCCTCAAGAAAGACAGGGGCTAGAGGTGGAACTGGAGTTTGGCATCTCTGTAACACTATCATCAGAACCCACTGGTGTGATGTAGTTTCTGCCCATAGGTATGCTCCACAGCATTGGTTGGACAGCGGGTGATGTGGCTGAGTAGCTAATACTGTGGTATAACATGACCGGATAGGGACAACAGCATGTGGTAGCCAAGGAAAAACACCCAACCACTCCACATAGCCATAGGCATTTCGGTCAGCTAGATGGGGGTGGATATGTAATAATTGGAGGAGATCATACTGAGCGAGAACCCAACCCAGCAGGGAAAGGTGGGTCCATTTACTAAACAGTACAGGGCAATCTTGTGATTCCAATAGCTTAAAAACGGTGCTTGTGTGCTAGAGGTGAGGTAGAAGACATGAGAGGAGGCTATCAGCAGCTTTGGCATACAGGTTCAACTGTCCTCTAAGTCACAAGATGCCAAGTGATAGCTTCATATGGTGTACACGTAGTCCAGTTACTGTATGTGTGAAGTGAGAAGAAGAAAAGGAACCATTACTGTTGGACAATGGTATTTAATAAGAGCTGTTCCATATGTCACTTTATGATGTTCAAAGGTCCCAGTAAAGGTATCCAGCTGATTCTAACTGGTGGTTATCCGAGGTGAAACAGAACACACCGTTTTCAAATTTTTCATATCTTCCGTAGTCTAAGCAGAGGTTAAGGAACAACTTCTCTTTATAATGTGATAATAATTATTGTCATAATAATCCATATAATACAATGACTTCCAATGCAACAGATATATTTACATAATAGTAAAACAGAGTGAGAGGATATATTTAATTACACAGTAATTGTTTAAAAGTCTATGACCCATGTGATATCCAGTGATTAAGTACTGCACTGATTTATTATAGAGCAGGAAAAAAAAATACACCACAGTGCCTTGAACACACGCTGCTACAAAGCTTTTCTGTGCTACCAAAATATAATCATCATCTGCACAATCTAATGCTAATGATATTATGGGGAGGACATGGCCTGCAGGCTGCTTTTGCACTAGAAGCCCCTAGAATAACAACAGAGATGCGACAGAGAGTTCTTGTTATATGTGTGGTGTTAACTCAAGGCTGGATGGAAACGTGTAGAATTGGAAAAGTGTCATCTGTTCATCCTCATATTCCATGTACCCCAAATATGGCCGGGTCATGTTTCAGGTATGGAAGCTGAGGCAGAGAGGTGTACTGACAACTGCAGTGTGTATGTTTCTGTTGGAAGATTGTCCATCCTTTTTCTTTTTCTTTTTTTTTGGGACACACTTTGCCTGATGGTCAAAATGTTTTATTCACTGTGTGCAGCTGATTCTGTGTCAGTCTTCCAAACAGGTAATGAGTCCATCCGAAAAATCAAATGCCTGATGCAAAAAATAAATAAATAAATAAAACAACCAACGAAACAACAACAAAAAAGCAAGATTTCATTTCCCTATGAGGAAAGAAAAAAAAGCATGTTATCAAACAATGTTCCATTAAAACCATGAATCTAGAAGGACAACTAGAAATGTTGAGTCCAGTATGCCAAACGGACAGAAGTCCTTCACAGTGAAAAAGGGAATAGTCTTTTGTGCTTTCCTGTTTTCTGACATGCTAAGCCAGATATTTGATGTATTTGACATTCCCTATTTTTTATATGCAGCTGATCTGCAATTTAGGAATAGATTAAGGAGACAAAGGCAAGTCATTGGCATTCGTCCTCAATCTGAAAGCGGGTTAGTTAAAAAAAACAAAAACAAAAACAAAAAAACTACCTAAATAAATAAAAGTAGAACTGGCATAATGGATTCACTGAAATAAAGTATAAAAAGTTATACATGAATGTATTAAAAGGCATGCATGTTACATAGATTACTGGCTGAAGTGAATATCCAGTAAAGTGTTACAAACCGAATGAAGTACCTATTCCATACGAATAACATACTTTATACTGAGTAAAATATCATAGTCAGTTGAAAAGCCACACAAAGTGCTAATTAGGCACAACTAGTCTATACAGGACAACAAAGACTATAAGTGGCTCCTGGCTCTTCTGTAATTCAGCCTGTCAAGGCTGAGGTCAAGAGTGAGAGAAGAGAAATTGGGCACTTCAAGCAGCAGGCTCCATATGACTTCATATGAATATTCAACAACAAATAGGCAACACTGATCATCTAGATATACGAGAGCACAGAGATCTCCTGCCCTTGTCTTTGTTTTCCTTCTTTTCCTTTATACTACACTGAATTATACTTTACTTTCGATAGGGATTACTCTTTTCATATTTAAATCTAAAAATGTCATTTATAAAATATACAATTTCCTAGTAAATACTTTTCAAATCGGTCTACAGTTGAACCAAAAACATAAATATTATTTGAAAATGTACCAAAAATGGCAACTGCAAGACTAGGAGCAATTGTGTTACAAAGGGCAGCCGTTACCTTGCATTATTTTGCTAACAATATTTGAACAAACTGTCTTTTTTCCATGCACACACACACACACACACACACACACACACACACACACAGTGTAATAAGTAACTAAAAACAGTGTATTAAGTAAATGAAAACATATCCAGGCAAAACTTGAGGTCTGGTGGTCAGCAATTTCCTGTAAGGGGGCACGGCGTATATTCACCATTTTAAAGACACCTAAATACAAAAATGAACACCTCACATCCAAACCCAGTGTTTTTATACACTTACATCTAGAAAAGATCTCTAAGAATAAGAGGCTAGTGTTTCATTCTGGGGAATATGGACTTCACTGTAACAGATTTCACACTTTCCTCTATTTCTCTGGCACACAGAAGTTCACTAGAGGAAGGATGGGGATTGCCTCTGTGTGCCCAGAGCAGACAAATGACCAGGTGAAGCAACTTAGAGCTTGAGATCTTTGTCTCTATCCTCAGTGGATAGAATAAATTAAACAGAAATGGGGCCTTGACTGAATTTGTATTTACATACTCACTTGGCAGACACTTACCCAAAACGACTTACAAGTGAGGAAAGGAACTCAAGCTTTAGTAGAGTAGGAGATCTTGGAGTAAGCACTGCTGAAATTGACTGACTGAAAGGCATACCCCTGTTAAACACAGACTACTAACAGCCAGAAACCTGACCTGTTGTAACTAAACAATACTGCACATGCAGTTCAAAGGGATGGAGCCCAAATTCATGTATGCAGGCCTGAGATTTAGGGATGCACTTATCTGATCTGGCCACAAGAGTGTGCTGCTGTTTCACAGTGAGAGGAGCTACTGTCACCACGCTAGCAAAACTAAATGCACAGTTTAGATATCAAGACTATATCAAAAGAGAGTCTGCTATTTGTAGCTAAATTTCTAAAATCCTCTCACCAAGACAATATTGCACCCGTATTCCGCGGAGGCATTTATTGAAAAAAAGTCCTAAGTTTTCGGGATATTATTTAAGCCTTGTGGGAAAAAAAAACAGTTTCATACCACATGGTAGTGCTGGTGGGAGCCCTTTATAAACAGTGAGGATTAATCTGCAAGGTTCAATGCAAACAAGTGAGTGGTCTCTCCTCCAGAAAGTACCCATGTTGTCTCTTTTCCATCTCATTTGAATCACGCTTGGTAGGTGAGCTATACTGTGGGTCGCTCAAAAGGGAGAGGAAACTTGCTATATTTGTTTTGTGATTGAGAAATGTGATCTTGGCTGGCTCACAGTCTGGTCTGAGCCTCAGGGATGTAGATCTCGATGCTATCCCCGCTCTCTGTGGCCGAATTCTGACGGAAAGAAGCAGCTCGCATGGGGCCTGCTTGGAGGAGTCTCCGCCTCGCCTCCAGCCTTTGCCGATCTCCCAGCTCTAGGGATTTCTCCCTCAATGGCAAGGGTATGGGCATGCTACGCCCGCGAGAGACCTTTAGCGTACCACCAGTGCTTCCCACTCCTGCCTCGGCCATGCTTTCTGCCCGCAGACTCCCAGTCACTCCACCTGCTGGCTTCTTTGGTAATGGAGGAGGAAGCTTTGTCTCTTCCTGAGAGGGGGGAGGTGGTGGTAATGAGGGGCACAGAATGAGTGATGACGTGGTAGATGTGGATATGGATGTGAAGCATTTGAACGTGTAGGACAAAGGGCACCAAATGAACACAAAAATACCAAGAGGGACATGCAAAAGCAGAAGAAGACAGACCATGTCATTATGATGCAGATGGAAAATGAAAAACAGAGAGAAGAGAAATTTATATGTTCGTTAGAGATAGTAAGGTATTAATTATTCAGAAAGTACAGAACGTGTGGCTTGGCAGTCTTCTACAGATCAGTTCTATCACTACTCTACTGCTGCTTATGTAGCCATGTATTGCCAGTTTCAATAACACAAGCAGATCCTCTGCCCACTGGAGGTTTAGTTCTTGGGTTGATCTGGGCATACAACGGTTCTGAATGACCATTCCCTCTCACCTTCGCCTCAGGAGGCAGCCTCCAGCCTGATTCCTTGATCCGCTGCAGGTCTTGAAACTTCACACGCACATCCTCAATGGCCAACTGCAGCAGGTCCCAGGATCCAGCCAGCTCCTGAGTGGTGGGCTGGGGGAATGATGTGGGGTCCTGAGGGGTGGGGCGAGGAGGGAAAAATCAAGTTAGTGCCCTTGATTACAGGAGCATGATTTTCTTAAGTCTCAAAGTAACTAAACAATAATGACGTTGTAATGAAATTCATCAGTGGCTCCCTAGTGAGAGGAATCAGGCCAGAACAAGAGAGGAAAGGCCTCCTGCTTACCACGCTCTGCTGGCACATGCGGAAGAACTGCTGCACCTTCTGGGACATTAACATCTGTGCACTGCCTACTGCTGCTCGGACCAGCTCCAGCACTACAGGAGAGGAGAGAAGAGCTCATAACCGAAAGCATACTGGCTTATTTCAGGACGGAATTCAGGTGTTGTGCTTATTGCTGGTTGCCATGTTTACCTAGGCCATTTCTTTTTGGTAAACGAAGCATAAAATAAAATGTTAGTGGCAATATTAATGAAAATATACACAAAATGGCTCTTTATATGTATGCTGATACAATATACATCTCACTACATGCATTTAAAGCAACTACTAATGCGATTCGAGATAATTCACTAATATCGCAATGCAGTGTGATGTGACATAATTACATTTTACACAATGTGATTCAACAAGATACATTGCTAAGTAAAATGATGCAATACGGTATAGGACATGCCTCTAAACTCCGGTGAGTTTGTTGAGGGACATTAGGAGAATTGGCTACTGATGAGAGCATGAGAGATGAGAGTATGTGCTTGAGAGAGAGGGAATCAATCTAAATATAAAATTACTGGTCACAAATTATTGATCACATTTATATATTTAAAGATATCGAACCTCGACTAAGCATTATATATATAAATAAAGCAAATTTTACCAAGGAAAAGATGTTAGAAACGATCTGTCCTGAGTTCATCTTAAACTGCATCCAGTGCACACTATTTTACTTGCATCTTGAACTTTGACATGCCAGTGCACTGGTGCGAATTGGTGAATCTTTCAATGCTTATGGAATCATCCTGATAAATACATGAGTACAGGTAAGAAAAGTAATCTATGTGAAGGCAAAAAAATTATTTTGTTTCTTATTTAAAAAGCCCCCCAAAAATCCAACAATGTACCACATAACAATATACCAAGCAAGATAATGATTTGCGTGTTTTATGGCCATTTGTAAGTATTTTTATGGTAGACAGTACTCCAGCAATAACAATAATACACTGGCTTGTTTAGGAGACAGCTAAAAGATTTCTCCAGGAAGATTAGGAGGAAAACTTTCCATAGAAATCATGGTACCAATGGAATCTGCAAATTAAACACGTGGCATATAGATTATAATGGCTTCAAATGTGTATATCCCAAACTAGAATTATTACCAGCTATGATGTGAACTGAACAAGCTAAACTACACTGAAGTAAAAAACTGGTACAGGAGCCTATAAATAAAAAAAGATAGCAACGCCACCTATGCACGTCATTGGCTGTGTCCGCCAGTGCGAATATAGAGTGATAGACATCTATGGAAGCTTCTAGAGCTGTTTCCGCTGTGAGAATGGCAAGTTATCATGAATTTTTGATTTTCAACGGAGTTGGAACTTGTGAGACGGGTCATAGCATTTCAGAGGCAGAAGCAACATTTGGATTTTCACGTAGGAGCATTTCAAGGGTGTACCGTGACTACAAGGATTCCGGCAAAATCTCAAACTTACAACAGCAGTGTGGCTGTAAAAAAGACTCTGTGTGAACGTGACCAGCATCGGCTGTCAAGAATCGTTTCATGCAATAGGCGTGCAACACTGCCTCAATTAACATAGGAATTCAGTGCTGGGACCTCAGCAAACATCAGTGTGAGGACTGTGCATCCCTCCAAGATCTCGTGGGGGACCTACCAAGCATTAATTGGTGTACAAGTGGCTGCGTTCAGGCATACTGTACGTGTCAGTTTTTGACCCTCTTATGCCTGATAATCACAATTGTGCATGCATGAACCTTGTACTAAGTTACAGGTAATGGGGTTTAGTGCCAACATGTCATTTGTAATTGTGAATTAGAAGTGCAGACATGGATCATTATCAGCTCATTAGTATTTCAGTTGAGGTGCATTTACATACTGTATAGAAACACCATCAAGATATGGATATGGAGGCTTGAACAGATGGACATTATTGCATATTTTTTTATTTAATATATGTTTTCAAGGTAGAATTATATAATAATCTTATTATATTATAAATTGGGGTGTGTGAGATATTGAACAATATGCTTCAAGGTTTCTTCACATGTCTATTTTTGTTTGTGTCCTTGAGAGGTGCTGATGAACTGGGCTGCTCGTCATGGACAAATGTTCTTGTTCCTCAGAAGATCTTGAATAACTCTCTTTCTTCAGTGATGTTGATAGCCTGCTGAATGCTGATTATTGCAACATTAGGGAATGTTTCATTAGTAGGGTTTCAGTATATGAGGGGAAATTCGTATGGATATGACATATTTTTTGTAAATAAGGTGATATTGGGAGGGATATTCATTTTGATGCCATGCAATACATTCATGATTCAAACATAGACAAGTGGAGCACAAATTATCACTTGGGTCTATTCAACTTTGATGAATGAGGGCCTTTTACTATTCTGGCAAATGTTCTTTACAGACTTTACTAGATATCACAAGTAGTAACAGTAATACAAGGCACTGTAAGGTATAGGTTCCATTGGCTTAGAGAATTCAATATGTACACTGTGTTACTTCATTGTATAAATCATATAAATGCACCAGACCCTATGGCATTAGACAGTCCTGCCCTCTTTTCCTCTTAACTCACCATCATCTGGAAGCTCATTCTCCTCGGCCTCTCGCTCCATGCTTTGGCACCATCCCTCCATCCTCTCCACCTCAGTTTGTAGCAGGCGAAGGAAGAACTCTCCATCTCGCAGACACGGTGATGCTCGGCCTGAGTCAGGCAGGCTGCGTGGACCTTCATGCCAACTTGCCACTGCTCGTTCAGTGTGTGTGTGAGGCAGAGCCCGCAGCTCCAGAGCACAGGGCTCAGTGGAGTAGGCACCGTGGCATTGGTCCCGGTATGCCCACTGGCCCTGTGTGTGCACGGTGGAGCGATATTCCGACTCAGGCTCTGAGGTGTGGTGCTGGAACGAGCATCCGAACTGCAGCCCCTTGTCCTGTGTTGGCACACTCAGAATCCCAAAACCCTCCATCTCCAGATCGGCCTGGACGCTTGCTGTCACGCTGTTGGAGCGTTTAAATCGAGCTCGTCTACAAAGAACAGCACGGATAATAAATAAGCAGCTCCCTAATAAAATTATTCATGTTCAGTACTGAATACAAAAAGTCTTAGGCACCGTAACGTTTTTAGGTATAACTTTTTTTTAGTTCTGCATTATTGAGTAGGTACAAAACCGTTTTATATTTCTAAACTTTAATTTTCCAACAAACCATTAAAAGTTACACAAAAATATTTGTACGTCAGTAATGAAAGCAACACATAACAGACCACTTTCAGAAAAAACATAATGAAGGCTGTTGGGTTTTACATGTAGAAAAAAGAAGTAAGTGTGACAGTTAAAGTCTCCAGAAGAGCTGTGTCAGATTCTCCAAGACACTCAGAAAAACTTACAAAGTAATTAGTGTACAGTGCGATGCAGAAGTCTTATGCACATGCAAAGACTCGCTGTAAAGCAAAGATGCCTGTTGCCGGGGGCCTGGAGAATTGCTTCCAAGTGCAGGGTAAGGCTGGGCTGTTATCTGTCAGCCCAGCCAACAGAGGGAGAAATAACCAAAAATGATGGAGAGTGGGGTTAAAAAAATATATATTCATAAAGGGGTAAAATTAATATATATAAATATAACCCTGGGAACGGGAAAAAAGAAAATATTTTATTTATTTATTCCTTTTTTTTATTGAATTGTACTGTGCAAAAACTGACATGGCCAGGAATCAAAGGCTGTCTGCGTCTACATGAGTTTGTGCATGTAACCGCAGAGATATGCACACACAATATAAGGGGCTTAATTAAGCTCATACATAGGATGAACAGAAACAACAAAATCCCTACTAGATTACCTCAGCCCGAATTCCTAACCCATGATCACACCTCTACAAACGTTAGGATGTCGCCTGGGTAGCAGAGAGTGTCCTACTCTGATTTAGAGCAAGGAGCCAGAAAAGGGACAGAAGAGTCCCTAACAAATTACCTTGGGTATGAGCCCTACACCATGATCACACCTCTATAAAAGTGCGATTGTATATCTGATGCCGTAGCATTTATAAGAATGACGCTGGCTGAGCAGCAGAGAATGTCGTGCTCTGATATAGAGTGAGAGTAACAGATAGAAAAGTCCCTGACAAATTACCTCGGGAATGAGCCTGAATCTAATTTCTAAACACACAAGCTTGAACAAAAGCATGAATACAGCAGGCTCCAAAGAAGTACCAAGAATTAGGTTTATTACATAGCTTATGAAACACTCTTTGTTTGGTAAAATCCTACATCTTGAGGAAAATTCCAAACTATTTTTCACTAATATAAAGTGAAAAGAAAGCTAGTAAGCATAGATTTCAACATGTGGCACCACCCACAGCTGGGCATAACATTATACTCTTTCATTATCGTAT
The DNA here is from genome assembly GCA_028564905.1 of Leptodoras praelongus. Classification (NCBI taxonomy): domain Eukaryota; kingdom Metazoa; phylum Chordata; class Actinopteri; order Siluriformes; family Doradidae; genus Leptodoras; species Leptodoras praelongus. Next base: position 8,924,137 of record JAOTRJ010000031.1, on the reverse strand, counting down.
ATATATTAATGTACTTTTAGTCTGATGTGTCCAGTCAAACATAAAAAAAAGAAATTTGTGACCTGTGCGACCTCATATCAGTAAGCCTGAAGGGGGCTAATGATCCTGCCATATGACACACACGATAATGAGGTCAGCAGCCCCGCCTGGATAACTATGACATCTTTTTACACAATGTGGCATGTCACGTAAGGCCTAATTATACCCTCTCAGCACACTCTGTGCTCTTTACACATACAATCCACTGAGTGTGTGTGATTTACACTCCACCCATCCCTCATACGCTTGTCAGTCCAGTAATCTCTGATTATAGGCACTTGCTGGTGGAATGAGAGGGAATCAAAGAAATTGAACTGAAATGAAAAAAGAAAACAAGCAAATGAGAGAACAGATACCTCTTATCATCCTCAACTTGGATTCCAACGGAGTGCACTTCTCTCAGTGATTTGCCCTCTGCATCTGAATCTGACAGAGTCTCAGAGCTATCCACCTAGAAAAGGCACAAGTAACAGAGTAGTACAGGAAAAGCATGGGACATTTAGCATACTAAACACACCCAATTTCCAGAAACGTTGGGACACTTTCTAAAAATGCAAGAAAACCGAAATCTGTAATTTGTTAATTCAGTCGAACCTTTATTAAAGAAAAGATTTTCAGTCTTTTCAATGATGAACTTAATTCTATTTGTTAATATATACAAATCTAGAAATTGATATCTGCAATACACTCAGAAAAAGCTGGGACAGAGGCATGTTTACCACTGGGTCACATCACATTTTCTTTTAATTTTACTTTTTAATCATTTGGGAATTGAAGATTACAGTTACAGTTGTACAGTAATTGTTACAGTTGCAAGTGGAATCTTTGCCTATTATTGCTGTGGTCACTGTTGTCTGATTCTCCTCTTCATGATGCAGCATACATTTTCAATAGCACTGCAGGCAGACTAGTCAAGCCATGCTTGAGTTCCTGTGAAAAGACATTGGTTTGACTTTGGCATGCCTCTCCAAAATACAAGTATAAGCCCCTTCACATATTTGCAGATTACCCATGTCAGAGAAATTTTTTTGCACAATACAGTTTCAGGTTGCATTTCTCAATGCAGTGGTGTACTGTATGACAATGATTTTGATTTCTCCCACGTCACACGACGAGCTGCCAATCAGGGAGGACGAAGCTATCACATGCTCCCTCTGAAACACATGACGCCAGCTCATGCAACATCCGGGAGCGGTGTGACGTGCTCAGAGGAAAGCACACATGACACCCATCTGTATGCATGAGCTCACAGACGCCCATGGTTGGACAGTGTCGCTCTGATTGACATGGGACAGAGCGTATACTGCCCCTCCCACCCGAGAGCCCAGCCAGCCTCTCTGAGCTCCCAGCTATGGGCAGCTATAGTATCACCCGGACTTGAACTAGCGATCTCCGGATGATAGGGCGAACGCTTTGCTGCTGCCCGCGCAGGAGCCCTTTTATACTCAAGTTTGATGACATCACCTGTTACCAGTTAAACTGCTAGATGTGGAATCTTCCTGAACAGTGATACTTGTATACCTTTTCAGTTTTATTTTGCCTGTCCCAACTTTTTTTGAGTGTGTTCAAGGTGTCACATTCTACTGTTTTTTTTAGTGAATACAAAATACAAAATACAATTTGTTTTGTTTGTTAAAACACAGAAAATCTTTTCTTTGTTCTTTTATCAGTTAAATAAAGGTTCAAGTGAATTAATAAATTACACATTTTAGTTTTTATTGCATTTGTAGAACGTGTCCCAACTTTTCTGGAAATTTGTTGTGGGCTTTGTTGCTCATCTGTAGCATTGTCTTAACCCAAATAAGTGCAGCAGAAAAAAATCTGGATAGGTAAGCTTTTCACTCTTTCCCTACCTGGACAGCTATAGAAGGTCTCCACTTGCGCCCTTTGCCTTCCTGCTTCTGCTCCTCCATGCTTTTAACAGTCTTGCTGAGCATAATGCTGGTCTGAGGAAGGGATGCAGATTTGCCCAGGCTGCCTCCACCACGGTCCCTCAGCCCCCTCGGTCCTTCCAGCAGGTTTTCAGCTGAGGCGCTGTGCTTGGGCCTCATGGCTCCTGTCCCTCCCACATAGCCAGAGTCCCTCAAAGCTCGACCATCCATGATTACATTCTCTGTGGAGTTGCTGCTCTGTCTAATGCGCAATGCACCCCCACTTGGGTAGTAACCCCCTCTGGAGCTCTCAATCAGGTCCACAGAATTACTGTGCTGTTTGGACCGACTCTGGAAGTAGGCATCCTGAGTGGACTCAGTACTGCTTTGTGCTGTTACTGAGATCATGGGCTTGGACATGCGTGGAGGAAGAGGAGGCGGGCCCTTCCTGTACGGGAACACTAGAAGAATGAGATAGAAATGTAGAAATTATTAATGTTTGGATCACTTATGTAGTTGGAACTTAAAAACTGTGTGTTCTTTGGCCATTGTCTGTTGGATATGTCATTTCTAAATTAGTAATGAAAGGCTGTACCACTCCCAAAGTTTTATACAAAAATACATGCCCAAACATTGATTTACCTGCTTCAACTCTAATACTAGTAATAACTACAGATACTTAAACTAGGTATCCCTTTCATTTTTCATACCTGATTGTACTCTTAATAGACATCTGACCTCAAAGCACTTTTTGTAAGTCGCTCTGGATAAGGGCGTCTGCTAAATGCCGTAAATGCAAATCTAAACTACTAGTAATACTAGTAATACTGGATGCATAATTGGTAATACTCTACTGAACAATATTATTTATGCAGATGACCTAACCCATGTAGCACTTGTTCTGTATATGGTGTATGGTGTGGAATATGATATCAGATTTAATGCTAGTCATCATGATCTGAAGAACTAAAGAGGACAAATGCCTTAAACTTCCTGATTTCAAATTTAGATTCTTAGAATTACCCTGTATCATTTATTCTCTGTCACTTAATTACTGCCCATATCTCATAACTTTCAATTTTTACTTCTGGCACAAAAACAAGTGGTAAACATTTAAATCACAGAAACTGCATTATGTAATAGAAATTTAATGAGAACTCTCATTAGTTAGATAGCTTGTTTATGCCTTTTAAAATTAGCAACTGAAAAATAAACTCCAGCTTCAGCTCCTCTCCTTCTATACCAATCTTCTTCATCGCTGACAGTGAGACTGCGTGTTTCTGTCAGAGTGCTTGGTCACATTGGACCATTCATCTGAGCAAGACACATCAAAAGAACGCACATGCAAACACATGCAAAACATGTTTTATTCATGGGATTTTTAGTGTGAGTTTTTAAAGGGTGTGTATGGGGCTCTGCGTGGTGCGAAGGGATCATCTGGAGATCACAAGCTCGAATCCACACGACACTATAGCTGCCCGTGGCTGGGAGTTCAGAGAACAGAACTGCCCATGCTCTCAGTGTGGGAGGGGTAGCACACGTTCTGTCTCACATGAATCAAAACAGCACTAACCAATCATTGACAACTGTGAGCTCATGCATACAGAAGCACTCTTCTCTAACTGTATCGCACTGCACCCTGGTGCTACATGAGCAGCAGCCTGAAAAGATGCAGTGGCTAGCGTTATGTGTCTCAGAGGAAGCACATGATAGCCCTTGCCCTCTCTCTGACAGGCAGCTGTGTGTGATATGGGAGCGATCCCCATTGGACATCTCCATTTTCTCCCAAATTAGGGAAGAAAATCTGGGAGAAAAAGCCAAAAAGTGTGTGTGCATGCTGTGTTTATGTGTATACTGTATATCTTGGTAAACAACAGCTTTCTTTTTAAAACAAACAAAAAAATAAAATAAAAAATTAAATGTTTCCTTTTTCATGACTGAGGTCAAGATTAGGATTAGGTTTAGGTGTAGACATAGCATTACTTAGCTACATGAATAATTACAGTGGAAGGTCCTCAGAAAGAAGTTGAGGGGTGGCGTGTGTGTTTGGATGTGGATGTGGGGGGAGTGGCAACAAACGTGCCTGAGACTTCACTATGGCTTGAATAAAACAAGCCATAGTGAAGTAGAGATTTTCTACTTTAAGCTAAAGAAGAAGAGCTAGAGCATAGTAAATTCATGAAAGGAGAGAGAGAGATAGTGAGAGAATTTCTTTTGGTATCTAAAGCCTTGAGCTGTTTCCTGTTTCCTCAGCAGTGTCTGTGTGACAGATCCAAAAACTCATTAAGATCCTTGAGTAATCCCTGTTAGTACACAGAGAACAGGAGAGCCTCAGGCAGAGCTATCTATTTACCCAGACTCTCATCCTTACATGCACAATCACACACACACACATCACTGCACCTATACAAACAACCCTCACCTGCTCCACCCTTGACATTCCCCTGAGGGCCGGACATGGAGAAGACGGACAGGCAGTCGTCGTCTTGGGAGCAGCCAGCTTGGATAGCACGCACGTAGCTATGGCTACGTGTACGAAAGCAGCCGGGCAGATCCAAGGCCTCCACCGCCTGTGACTCCATCTCCCCAAACATGCTCTCACACACTGACTCGAACTGGCGATTCAGCGTGTCCCCCAGCTACCGACACACAGATACAGTGGAGCAAAGGTTACGCTTACATGCACATCTGTAAGAACTACTGCCTTCCACTGTATGAATTCTAAGTTAAAAACAAAGACACTATATTTGCTTTCACTCAGCAGCCAGAGGAAAGAGAAGCATGGAAGCAGAGGTCATTTGTCATGCTTTTCAAAAGTAATGAATGACTGTGAATGTAGACACTGGAAGAAGAAATAAAATGACATCAGAGAATCGGGGCTTAGCCTTTGTGCTTGAGCTCTTCTAGCGGGACATTATGCAAAAACCCAGGCAGATGTAGATAATCAAGCTGCAGTAATGAGACTTTTATTACTCTTTGGATAGGCTCAATATTACTGTCTGGAAGAGTGCTGTCTGTGAGTGTGTGGGTTACCTGTGAGCTGGTCAGGGAGCGCGTGTAGCTCCGAGAGCGCGCATGTCCTTTCGGTGTGGTCCGGCTGTTTGAATAGGAATCTGTACACTGTTTACACGAATACCTGGGAAATGTGATCAACACGCACATAGAAATCTTTATTTCCCAAAAGTCAACATACATAAGGATCGGAGAACACAATAAAGGAGACACAGCTGTTTTTTTGCCAGGTTGCATATGTAATTTGTCATTATATCTACCAGGTGTACTGATTTAGTACTCAAAGTAAAGGAGACACTTTGCCCACCCGGATTAACACACCCACTCACACGAGCAGCTTGCATTATGTTAGATGTAAAAGGACACAAAAGTAGCAGTGCTGGCTGACTCAAGCGTATAATCCACGTGTCCGTTTTCTTGCAGCACAAGAAGACACAATGAAATTTATGAAAACCTCAGTGACCAAATTTCAGTTAACACTATGTCACACACTGGATAAGCAACCTGTGTGTTGAATGTAACAGTGATGAATTGGTTCTGCTATGTTTAAAAAGAATTCTGATAAAATGGTTGCTTTGTATATGTATACAATGACTAATGTATACAAATAGTTATTGTGCTGGACTGTTTACATTGTGCATCACTTTTGTATTATGGTATATATTTTTTTTTTCAGAATGATAGTGTTCTAAGTTGAAGTGTTAACACCATTGCTTTTGAAATACACTCTAACCCGATGTTACTGAAGATCCTTCTGAATAAATGTTTCAAATAAAATGTTGAATGACACTATACACTGAAGTACCAGAAAAACTGGTACTATGCAAAATCATGCAATGTCATTGGTTGCATCTGGCAGCGCGTATATAAAGCGATAGGCCTATGATAGATGAGGGATAGGGATAGATCTATGGAATGAAAAGTTATCACGATTTTGTGATTTTCAACACAGTTTAATAGTTGGAGCTTGTGAGGCAGTCATGGCATTTCAGAGGTACACAAAGTTTGGATTTTCACATATGAGCATTTCAGTGAGGTACCATGTCTATAAGAATTCTGGCAAAACTTCGAACCTATGACAGCAGTGTGATGGTAAAAAGACTCTGGGTGAACGTGACCAGCGTCAGCTGGCAAGAATCATTTAAAGTGATAGGCATGCAGCACTGCCTCAAGTATCATCAGAATTCAATGCTGGGTCCTCAACAAACATCAGCGTGAGGACTGTGCAATGTTTTCTCTAAGATCCTGTGGGGGCCCTACCAAGTATACCAGTGGTATACCAGTTTTATTGGTACTTCAGTGTACTTGATTTGAGGCTTTTGACTCACAGACCTTGGTTGAAGTAGTATATTTTGTACTCATCACTAATAAGTAACATAATGTTTAAACTGAAACACTCACACACACACACACACACACACACTCACTCACGCACACACACACACACACAAACGCACACACTCACTCACTCACTCACTCACTCACTCACTCACACAGACACACACACACACACTCACTCACACACACACACACATATACACTCACTCACTCACGCACACACAAATGCACACACTCATGCACACACTCACTCACTCACTCACACACACACACACACACACTCACTCACTCACTCACGCACACACAAACGTACACACTCACGCACACACTCACGCACTCACACACACACACACACACACACACACACACACACACACACACACACACACACACTCACGTTTGATTATGGAGGACTACTCGTCTCCCACAGCACATGATGAGATGGAGGCAAACAAAATGCTGCTAAGGCTGGAGGCAAAAATGAATATACCTTCCCAGGAGTGAGGACATATATATTTCAACCTATAGGTCTAGCTGATAACAGATGGAGGTGGAAACTTGAATACAGAAGCCAATATTTGTGCTCACCCTCATGAGTATCTTGAGCAACAAATCTAAGAAAAGAGGCATAGAAATGTTCTACCCTTCATTCAGGAGGCCAATGCGGGTAGTACTCATTATCATATAGAATCAATGCCCCAAATATTACCAGAAAATGCCAGGGCACAGCACAACATACTGTACATCTTTTAAAGAACTCAGCTGAGCTAAATTAAAACCCAATAACATGCTATGTTGATTGGCTAAGAATTATGGTGAGTAACTGACTTGGCTGTAGAAGAGCGCTGGTCCATGCTGATGGAACGCTGGAAAGCATCTCTCTGAGCAATGAGCGAGCGTTTTGGTGAGGTTTTGGGGCTGGTGTCTGAGTCTGCACTGTCATCATCACCCATGGCCTTAATATAGCTGCCGCTGCGCATGCGCCTGCACGGGATCTCGCCTCTGTTTTCGGTCACTCCACCCCAATCATCAGAGGGAACCTGTTAGAAACATACAGAGCAGAGTTCACTAAAACGTTCTGTCAAAATAGCGGTGAGCTGCCTTTGACATATAGAGTAAAAGGTGCTAGACCACTGTGCTTGAAGCAACGTTATTCTTTTAGTTAATTACAACTGAGATATATGATCATTACGTGCACGTTCATATCTTTACAAACCTGTGGTGACAGACTCAAAAGGGAGCCAACGCTCTACTGGGTGACACCTGATAGTGTGATTGTAAGTCATTACTCTGCTGCAAACTCTACGTGCATGTTATAAAGTCAAAAGGTTGTTGCGTTTCCACTTCGGCTTCAGCTGAATTGATGATTTAACATGACCTGCAGGTGAATGCAAAGGTGGAGTATAAAACCTCTGAAAGTGAGTGAACTGCGACAGCGGCGGATCATGCAGCATCTGTTGCTGATTTCTGATGCCCAGAAATAGGGTGAAATGAAAACCAACGACTGCACTTGAATTACACAAGAAATTATTTTCAGGCTTTCTCAACAAAGCATGCATTAGGCTACATCTTTTACAATAACAAACTCAACACCATTTTTACAGCTTTCTTGTTAGAAATTTAAACTATACTGCTCGGTGCCTATATGTAAAAAAGTGTTATCCGAAGAAGGACAGCAAATAGATCCAAATGTAAAATAGATGCCAAAGATCTTTCACTACAGTCTTGGCTCCCTGTTGGGGCAACTGGAGGACACCAACTGCAGGGTCTGACTTTACAGCAGCCGCCTTATTCCTGTGAAGTTTTAATGTCATGTGACATGATGGCGTTCTGCAGCACCAACAAAAGTCGGACAAAATTTCTAATCAAATGCATTGTTTTAAGCCCAGCCTGCAGTGCTACATTAAGTGGAACACACCCAGTACTACAGAAATGTGTTAAAAGGATGATATAAGTAAAAGTCCTGAGAGTCCTGAGCACAGGCAAGTCTTTATAATTACAGCAGCATTTCTTAGGTACGACTCTACATTATCCAGGTGAGATTATCCATTGCAGCAGGGAATGGGGACTTTGGCATAAACAGTTTTGGGGAAATCTTTAGGGTATCCTTAGTTTAGGGCTGTTAACAACAACAGAAAGTGAGTCACAATTACAGAAAACTTATAACACTAAGAAGTAGAGCATCAGGATGAATCACTGTCACTCCATTCCCATCAGTCCCCTCCACATACCAGTGACATTAGAGCATGAAATCTTTTCCTCCAGTATGGGGTTCACAGAAAGGGCATCACGCCATCATACCTTCTTTAGACAAGTGACGTCTGTCAGACATGAGACAAAGCTGACTCACACACAACACACACAAACACACTCACTCACATATACTAGTATTTTGAAAGCCCAGTCATGGGGTACTTAAAGGTCTTTGTTTTCAAGAGGTGATTCGGTTTGATCTCTGTGCTCCTGTCCCCTACTCCCACACTTCAAAAGACTCCAGAGCTCCATCTCTTTCCATCAAACTTTTCAACATCTTTTGTCCAAGGGTCTTTCTTTCGTTCTTACCGTTAGGGAAAGCATGACATAATCAAGATTTAGCCATATTAATAAACAGTCTTGGATTACTGTAACACTTTTTCTTCCTTTGCTTTCTCTCTCTGACACACCCATGCACATACACACATATTCACACACACAGATTTCCACTTACAACTCTATTTCTCCATCCTACCTGCTCCTTCTTGTCCATTATTCTTATATTTGCCCACAGCCTCTGTGAAGTCATTCTCATCAGCTTGCTGCCTTTCACTTCTTGTGCTCTCTGTCTTGGAAAATTGCCCCTACTCAGTGACTTGGAGACCCAACCTATGAGGGTGCCTCTCTTTCTCTTTCTATTTCTCTCTCTCTCTCTCTCTTTCTCTCTCAGAGTCCCAGAAGAGCTGAGTTAGCCCTAAAACAGGACATACTGCTGATGCTCAGACCCTGCTTTCATAATGTGGATTACTGGATGCTCAAACACTTTGTAACTTCTACATCTGCATTCTGGAGTATTATTTAAATATGAACTCTTCATGGAAAAATGAACATATACACATGTAGAACATCTATTCATACATTCACAAAATTGGAATATGGCTCAGATAGGGCATGCTGAAAATATCATTCTGTGGGATAAACCTACTGTATAAAGACTAGTTAGGTAGTTAGCCAACCTTCTAATGTGATTACAGATCCCAGGCCTTGCTGTATCTTCTTGGCTCTCTCTTCACTGCCTAGCAACTGTTGCCATCTGCCATTACTTCGGTCAAGCTTTCAGCACTTTGGCAAGTGCTGTGCCAGCTATTCGTGTGAAAATGTTTTGAATTAGAAGCTACAGATATGGTCAGGAAGACTTTAAGCAACCCAGAGGATGCAGGTGTTGTTTTTACTAGGTACAGTATTTCCAAAAGAAAAAGAAATATAATGTAGGAAATAGAAAACTAGTAGAAATACACATTCATATTAATAAGCTGGTTTGTGTGGTCTGCTCAAGACTATTTGTTTATTTGTTCACTTGAAATTAGAGTAAATCCAGGGTTACAAGGACAGTTCAGCTAAGACCTGTAAAGCTGCCCTACATTCTAATGCACAAGGCAATCTCAGAGCACCAGAATTTCAGGCCCTTAAGCGGCCAGGTTGAGAACCCCTGTTGTAATGCATATGACAGGCCCTGCTCTCCTGATCCCCCAAAATGATATAGTCAATCTTCTTGTGTCTGCAATAACTCAATGACTTTGGCCTCCATTTTCAGCAGCTTGACCTCCAGAACAGCAGCTGGGACCAGATATCAGTCAATAGCCCAGTATAATACATCACATGAGGAGCAGTGAAGTCATACACTGTAATGACATTAAACCAAAGGGGTTCTTTGCATGCTTTCTCAAATCGAGCTCTGGTTTATTAAGCAGTGATACACTAAACTAGCCATTTTAAACAACTTTATGTTCGCAATCATCTGTTACGGATGCCACGGGAAATGGATAATCAATCTAATATAGTAAAAGCTCAATGTTATCTCAAAAAAGAAAGAAAAAACTGCAAACACAATGGTAAACTGCATTTCTTTCCTCTATTTCTTTTCATTTATATCTGTACATCTGTATATTTTACAGATCACATATTTGGCAACTGTCCAGTTCAGGATGTCTAAATTAATTATAATATAATATAATATAATATAATATAATATAATATAATATAATATAATATAATATAATATAATATAATATAA
>JAOTRJ010000031.1:8646399-8669518 GCA_028564905.1 Leptodoras praelongus | reverse complement strand
ATTTGATGTCAAACATGTACATGTATGAACTTCACATTTACGGTAAGTCAGGTTTTATCTCTAACCGTTATCCCTAATGAGAAGCCAGGGGTGATGTTGACAAGGAAAAACTCCCTCAGATGTTAAGAAGAAGAAACCTTTAGAGGAATCAGACTCAAAAGAGATCCCATCCTCCATTGGGTGCACCAGATAGTGCAATAAACTTCAAGTTATCTCTTCTATAGCTGAGTATTATATAGTAAAACAAACATACAAAAACTGCAATTGTAACTAGTAAACTGATTAAAGTTTTAACATGATGTCTACGCTGTTGAAGATATAAACTGCTCACTGATGGAGGTTTGACTGATGTAGTGCAAAACTGCCCATGCTAATTAGTCCTAGTCATCATAAGACGGCTTCTTATATCACTTGCAAAGCCAAATCCATGGATACTAAGAGTATCTTTAAGCTGTCTATCATGATGATCTTTAGGCTGTCCATGTGGGGCAACCCTCAGTAGAAGTATCTTGTATCTGGTGTCTTGGGCATAGCATATACATACATGTAGATAACGTTCTCCTTTGCCTTGCATTTTGGAAATATGCACATCTTTGGCATATCTTACTGTATCCAGCCCTACAATCATCCACAGAAACACTTGTTATTAAAAAAGTAATTATTAATGCAGCTAATTAATGCCTCTCCTTAACATCAGTAAATAAAAGGTAGCCAAATGCCCTCACTACTTCAAAATGATACTTCAGATTCCTGTCCTTGTTAGTTTGCCTCACAGTAGATGTCACAATTCAGTGCGGGAAATTAAACTGAAGATGAATAACAGTTTTATCAGAAATCAAGTATAACAATTTTGACTGTGTAATCTAACAAATATATGCTAAAGAAACATCAGAAAAGCAACAGTATTCTTCAGTGGGCTTTATAGAATCTTTCCATTTGTTCTCACTGTCCATCAATTGCTCTAAGAAATATGGCAGTTACTGTAACAATCTTATTCTGCCTTTTGCTGCATCCGCTGTACTCACATAGGCTAAAGACAGCAAATGCCAATCTAAAGATGTCCCCCTTTGTCAAATGTGAAATGAAAACCAGGTGTTTTATATAGCTCAATAACTAGAAGCATTGCAGAGAATACAGCACTGCATGGTACGGTAAAATGTTTTACTGTTCCATGTGTTTCTGTATCCTCTGTTTTTGCATAAATTACATCATTTTGCCTTACATTGGAATCTGAAAAAAAAAAGCAAAAGCAAAATTGCTATAGCCCTATGTAATGATAGTGTTCTGCATTCACAATACTGTAGATATCATTACTGTGTGTGGTAAATTTACTGTTGTTGCATTATTTAGTTACTTTTGCTCACTGATAGCCCATAACTTACATATACAGTAGAAATAGTGGAAAAATCTGTTCAACAACTACGTCTGTATTTTGCCTGTATGCACGCACATTTCAATGCAAATGTCACCACAGTTGTATAGATAGTAACAAGGTATGGCAAGGTATGATTTCTCCATTGTCTTTGTGTCTGTGTGTAGTGAGCGAGGGCTTAAGAGGGAGTGCTGAAGAGCGCTCAAGAGAGAGAACCGTGACGAGAGAGTGCGAACTGAGACACAGCGCCAAGTGTGTGCAGAGACCGTTAAAAGAGCTGAAAAGTGAAAGTTTACCTTTTTGAATACAGATAGCCTTTTGTTGAGTTATCTCAAACCTGCCTCCCGACTCCTTATTCCTTGACGTTCTACACAAGAGTTCATACAAAAAAAAACAAACTGGAAAATTTTCTGCTAAAATCAGAATACAGGTTTTTACAGTCATCTTCACACTTAGGTCAATACCATGTCTGTATTTGTTGTAGCTATTTCTCTGGCACAGATAACATTTCAAACATTTCAACCGTGGTTTTTGATTTCTGACTCCTATGATGTAAGGAAAAGAAAAATCTATCAAGTGGCTGTCAATGTTCACTGCTAGGGTTTGAAATGATGGAAAAAAAGTTACTGACATGAAGTACATTTAAAACTCTAATTAAAATTCTGATCTAAAAAATAAATCTTCCAATTCCCCAAATTCACACCTACATGTCCAATAATACACATGTCCTGTATGTCCAATAATATTTACACATGTAAGATGCAATAGATACTCCAGTAGATGTAACTCGCTTCACCTATTTCTTCAGAGGAAATCAGTAATTCAGACCTTGGATATTGACCAGCTATGCACTGCATCAACTGACCTGCAAATAACTGCAAAGACCGGTGAAAGAAATCATAGATTTTTCTTATCTTACACACAAACACACACACATGCCATTATATTTGTGTGCATATACATGCATATAACCATGTTTCATATTAATACAGTCTGGTTTACTGAATGCGAGTAGTTGACTGCATAACTGAAGAGAGATCTTCTAACATATACACATTAATCTCTCATTTTACTGGGTGTATATACAGTATGTATACCATCTAGGTCATTTTGTAGCTGATCTTACAGAAAGCACCATTGTTGACTAAATGACTAACACCAAAAGGAAAGCACACGTTATACCTATTTTGAAGTCAGTCTTTACACTGGTAAGCTGTTCCTTTTTGTATTGATTTTTAAATGATTTTATTAGTTTATAAGGGCAACCATTTTATTAGCAAGGAAGACCCTTCAGATACTCTGGTTCTTCTCCATTAGCTGTTCCACACAGAAGAACAAAATATTAGTGATGTTGCTTTCAGCCATTACATCCCAAGTTGCCAGAACTGCCTTCCAGTACATGTGAGAAGAGCTGAAAATATTTTTAACTTATATATTTAAACTTAAATTAAATTAATTTAGTCTGGCATTCCTGTAGTTCATAATACTTTATTTGTTCTTAGTATTTACACTTCTTTTATTAATTATCATCATTGGCATTAAGACTGGGGTGCTAAGTGGTATGTCCTGTGCCAAAATTTGAAGCAATAATTAGAGAGGCAGCCACCTGCTTGCCAAAGGTTTAATGCCGTGTATAGTGCATTTGGCTGGCACTCCATACACATGAAGTATACTGTATGTATTTACACTAAAATGAATCAAATACAAACAAAACATTTTTAGTAAATGCTAACACGACAACCAGGATTGTAGTACGACTAAATAACATTTTTGTTTTCATAATTATTTTGCAATATATTATTAACTTACTCTGATCCGTCATAACATTAAAGCTTCCTTGTATCTACACTCTTTGTCCATTTTATCAGCTCCACTGTCCATACATGTGCATTGTGTAGTTTTACAGATAGATTAAACCCCTCAGTGTCACTGCTGGACTGAGAATAGTCCACTAACCAAAAATGTGATGCAACAGTGTCCTGTGGGTAGCATTCTGTGAGCACTGATGAAGGACTAGAGGATGACTAGCACAAACTGTGCAGCAACAGATGAGTTATTGTCTTTGACTTTACATCTACAAGGTGGAGCAACTAGGTAGGTGTGTCTAATAGAGTGGACAGTGAGTGGACACAGTGTTTAGAAACTTCAGCAGCACTGCAGTATCTCATCCAATCCTACCAGTACAACTAACACACCACCACCACCACATCGGGGTCAGTGCAGTGCTGACAATCATCCACAAATAATACCTGCTCTGTAGTGGTCTGCAAAAAAACAAGTCGACTACAGTCTGTATCTGTAAAATTATGAAGTGCACCTGTATGGCCGGTGGAGCTGATAAAATGGACAAAGAGTGTAGATACAAAGAGGTGGTTTTAATGTTATCGCTGATAGGTGTACGTTTGACAAATTTAAGCAGCCTTTTTTTCTCTGAATATGTAAAAGGGGGGGCAGTGTCCCATATTGACCAACCACCTCAGTCTATGTTACTTTCATTCATATTAGCCAAGATATCACAAGCCAAGTGTGCAAAAAAGAAAATAATTAATAACATATGTCTTAAAGCTATATTGAATATAGTATATAGTTATAGTTCAATAATAAATAACAGTTAAAAGATGTACATGTTTCATTGGGGTCTTGTTTTAAATTATGCACATGCCCATCAAATATGTATGTACAACATACATTGTGTTAAAGGTATTTAAGTTCAATTGTTAAGTAGATACCTCGACCAAACAACTACGGCTGTTGAACTGTAATAAGCGCTTTGCCATGAGCTCTTGTTCTGGTTTAGCCAAGCACTTGTTTTTCTCCTCAAAGCATCCCTGTCTTCTCATGTCTTCATGAGCGGGCATTTAGTGAGGTTGACGTTTAGGTGAAGCATTGATATGCTACTCTGCCTCAGAGAGGGAAAGAGAGAGAGCACAAATGAGAGAGACAGAGTAGATGAGACCCTCTCAGGCACTTCGGTGTTGATATGCTGGTCAGCTCTGCCGGCCTTCACTAGCTCCAGATCTGTCAGTATTTTTCGCCTTTTTGCCCATGTTCTTTCTCTCTTCACCTTGTGTTTTCAGTGTTGCATAAAGGAGATGTGCTATGGGTGTTGATCAATCTCTGGTAGTGAAATAACTTGAAGGTTGCTGTGGAAACACCTGTTGAATAAAATAATGAATTTCACTACTATCCTAATATCCACAAGGGACTGAGAGATTGTCTGGCCACACAGATTTGAGAAGTTTTGTTGCAGACAAAATGGTTTCTGCGTATTGATTTAAATTTTTTTTTCATACATCTACTTGCATATCTAGCCATTGTAAAGAAGGATCTTAACACTTGTACACCGCATGGCTCACTTTGTAACATTTACATACAATAAATATGCACAGGTGGTCAATATGTTTCATTTCGACTGTGTCACTGAGAGTATGGGATTTCTTCGGAACGGTCCATAGAGACTGGAACAATTCTCTCATTATTAAAGCAGGAGGACTGAAAAGATCATTCTAGGTTAGTAGAGCACACAAGATTGAGCACACAGGATTTCAGAATATCTTTGCAATTCAACAGCACATTTCTCAACTTTTTTCCGCTGATTAAAGCAGCTGGCATTTTTCTGCGTGTTGTTAATAGCAACACCTCATTATCAACTTCACCTACTCTCTGAGGTCATGGAAGATCAGCAGATGGTCACACTAATGATCATTATCTTAGAAATATCCATTTTCAAGCTTGAAAAAAGAAGTTGAAAAATAGGTGCCATTACTCATATGACACCTAATTGGGCAAATGTCAATACATATCTTATAACAATGCAGCTAATCAGCTAAGTTTTGTTTGAAGCTGTAGCTTGTTCTGTTGTTTTGTTAGGAATAAAGTACCTGTTGCACATTTACAGTTATGTTATTTATTGGTTTATTTAATTTCACTTCAGCATCTCTGGCTATTCATGACAGGAACAAGGTTACACTGATACGCAGGTTTCATCAGTAGAAGTTCAATATCAAACACAGTCATGGACAGATTTTGTATCCCCAACTCACCTAACTTGCATGTCTTTGGACTGTGGGAGGAAACTGGAGTAATCCAACATGGACATGGAGAGGACATGAAGACTCACACAGAAAGGTTCCAGACCTTGGATTGAACCCAGGACCTTCTCACTGTGAGGTGACAGTGCTACCCACTGCTGCCCCATTTGCAGGTAAATGACTTACTTAAACCACTTATTCAGATTTTTTTCAACAAGATTTTACTGCCAATACACACTTAAATACACATTTACATTTTTATGTATTAAAAGCCTATGCTTTGGTCTTAACTAAATAGTAACTCTCAGAGTCAGGAGCTGGGTGACCATTGACTGAGGTGGCCCTCATTTCAAAGAAATGAAGAAAAGAATAGACGTTGTCTGGCTAAAATTATACAAATGTCTCAGTCTGGTGAACTCAAGTGTGGTTGTATTGCAGTGAGACAATAAGTTAACCCTGAGTGGACCCATCTGCAGGAAGAGAACCAAACTAAACTAAAATGTGGGTTAATGGCAGCCTTTCAAAAGTCAGCCACTGAGACCAAGGTTAGAGCCGTGGCATCGCAGAAATGTGATGTGTTCTGGATATTTGGGCTGACAGACTAAATTAGAAAAAAAGGCTGATTGTAATACATGAAGTATTTTAAAATTTGTTTTAAATGCATGGTTAGAGTCGACTTGTGCTGTTCGAGTAAAAAGTCACTGCAAATTAATTCAAAACTCCCACTTATTATATGACCCTGAATCATTTCTCATGTCAGTGGTCTCTTCCAGGATGAATTCACCCCCATCCACAGGATACGCGAGTTCACTGAATGGTTTGATAAGAATAAATATGAAAATTATGTTAATCATAAAAAATATGATGATGTTAATAATATGCTAACGCATCTGTGGAACATTTTGTATGCTCAACCACCATTATCAACTGACAGAATATCTTTCAGAAAAATGGTGTTTATCATTGCAATAGAATTCAATGTGTAGAATTAATGCTCTGAAACTGATGTGAAAATCTGTGGTGGTCCAACACATTGTATGCCCCAGCTTGTGACAGTGGAATTTTCTTCATTTCCTCATGCTGCAAATGTTTCATGACATGCAGTGGGGTTGTGTGTGAATCATGACAGAGTTCATCTTTAGTCTAATTCCACAGAGATGACATCCAGTGCAAGCCAACACCAAGTGCATATCTAACATAGACTGTAACATGCTGACAGAATACTCCCACTGCACAGCAACATCATTCCCCCTTCCCTGGTGGAAAACAAAAGCTGTCTGCTAAAAAGTTCAAACAATCTATGAAGGCCCCACTGGGACAACTAGGCAGTGAAAATGGCCTCCAGAAATCAGTGTGTGCAATACTTTACCTGGCATAGTAGTGAATACCATAAGCTTTGTTTTTGGAATCTCATCAGACTAAAAACTGAAAAACTGGATTCAAACACCACCCCTCACACCCACCCCCACACACCCAAACATCCACCCACACACATTTCTCTCTCTCAAACATAAAATTACCAGAAGGAGAAATACTAAATATTCAAATCATAATGTGTGTGTGTGTGTGTGACAGAGAGGGAGACAGAGAAAGACCCTTGGCTGGGCATAGCAATAATTAGCTGCATTAGTAATTATGTCAGTGGAAGGTCCTCACAAGTATAGCAAGTCTGTGTGTGTGTGTGTGTTCTGATGTGTTTAGACACACAGTCACTCCACTTCACTGAGATCCTTATCTCCAACTAATATAGAGGGAAATGTCAAGTGGAAGGTCAGAAAAAAATCATGCAGAATTCATGGCTGTTGTTGGGAAGTGAGTAAAGGGATATTGCTGAAGACCCTGCAGCCATGATGATAATGATGAGATCAATGTCAATGTAATGCATGAGAGAGTACAATGTCATACAACTCAATATCACATCTTTTGACTTCCCTATATACTATTTGTCACTAGAATTATTTTTCTGTACATCACCAGTTTAATAAACCTCCTTGCTCACAAAGGTCTGGATAAGTAACATTACTGAATGGCAATAATCTTTTATGCTTAATAATTTGTTATTAGTTCGTGGTTATATGTCTTAGTGGTTAACAGCTTTTGAATAATGCCATGGACTCTTAACAGATTAAATATCATTTTTCAACTTGAAGCAGAAGTAAGAATAAATGCTTCTTTTTCATGCTTCTATGTCTATTTAGTGTTTTCATTTCTTTTCTTTTCTTTCCCTGCACAAGCCATGTAATGACTATACCAACCAGCAAGAGAGGGTAAATGAAAGGAAAAATGCAAATCTGTGAAAACATTGTGATTGCATACACTATACATACACTAGGCACATCCTTGATTGCGTCCGCCAGTGCGTATTTAAATCAATAGACATCTACGGAAGCTTCTAGAGCTGTCTCTGCTGTGAGAATGGTAATTTATCTCGATTTAAGCAATTTTCAATGTTGTTTAATAGTTCTCATGAGATGGGTAATAGCATTTCGGAGGTAGGAGCAAAGTTTGGAGTTTCACCTGACAGACAAGAATCCTGGCAAAACCTCGAACTTACGACAGAAGTGTCACCATAAAAAGACTCTGGGTGAATGTGTCCAAGAATCGTTTCATACGATAGGCATGCAAGACTGTCTCAAGTAACATTGGAATTTAATGCTGGGGCTTAAACAAACATCAGCATGAGGACTGTGCAATGATCCTTCCAAGAGCCCATGGGGGACCTATACATATAGACTTGCTGAACTATGAACTACCTCCATTTTCTGCCATTACCGCCATTATATTGAATGCCCTGCTGCAATATTTTTTCATTACAGCATACTAAAATATTTTTCTGGGTCCACATCCAGGCCATGGTCTGCCAGTTGAAAACCAAAGGTTTTACTGAGTATCCTACCCGAACATGTTCTGTGATTTATCAATTAAAAAGCCTATGAATGGAAATGTATTAATCAGAATGGATTCCAGGTAGAAATTCTTTAAGAATAAAGGGTACTATTCAAATACCCTAATGGGATCCTTTTTTGTTTGGGAATGGGAGGAGCTCAGTATTATTTTCATATGTTACACAATACCATATTAATTCATAGTTATAAATAGTAATCAACAGCTATGTACTTTCCATGCAAAAAATATAGCATGACTCAATGCAAGTAAGCAAAATTCCTATTTGGATACCAGTTCAGTGACTGATGCTTTCAATAAGTTTACTTTCACCAAATTTGACGTGTGAAGGACACATTAAGCATCTTATTCTCTTCCAAGACATCAGTCTTTAGTTCCCTGTATCCCTCAGGTCAAACTGGATTTATGGGCCTTCATTTGTGACTGAGATTTAGCTTTGGGCTCCAGTTAGCTGTTCTGATAACCATAAAATATGACAATAGGGAATAATCATAAAATATGTTAATACTGAATAGGGCTTCTTGTAAACTGACATTGTTGGCGTGGTGTTGACCTTAGTTATGACCTAATTAAGTATAATTATGTAAGGGCAATGCAGCTTAGCACAAATCAATTTTAATTTCTACATGATTTGTCAGCACACTTGACTTGACATTGTATTATCTTCATCTTCTTAATGAAGATATGAGCACAGCAGAAATGACCTGCCATCAGAATCCCACATACAGGATTATTATCCCACCCTGTTATCAAATTTAAGAGTGTATCTGTCAATGAGAGTCGTACATCATGTCTGCATAGCTTGACAGTTGCCACTATCTCCTGATTGAATCTGGTCCCACACTTTATTCAGACTGCTGGATGCCATGCTTGAGCAGGACTGCCAAAGTCTGTGCACACAGTGACTCATGTTTTCCATGGTTACATCTCTGCCCACTGGACCAATGCAGTGGGTATAATAGTATGACAGGGACCTACATGGCTCCCCTGGGCATTGCCTAATGGAAGGTGCAGTGAGTGTGAAAATGATGTAGCAACCCATTACTGGTCTTGAAACACTCATAGCTGCTCTGCTCCCATCAATAGTTCAAAACCTCTCATTATATGATTATTACTGTAGCTTTTAAAAAACAAATGATTCTATTTAAATTAAACTAATTAAATTAAATACTTTCTGAGTTGACTAGGCAGGGTTTGTTAATGTACAGACTTGTACACCTCATTGCTTGTGTACTACACTACAATAAACACCTACAGTTATTACTCTCTACTATTATGTGCAATATGTACACTGGAAGGTGTGTAGAAGCTACTTGTGGGTTTTGCACAGCACCCTGCATAGTTCATAACAACATTATTGGCAGTTATGTTTAATAACGTGTTGTGGTCTGTGGTCATAAAGAGTAAGATACTAATACTTAGCCTAGTAGAAGTAGGTTGGTAAAGTCAGAAAGGAATCTTAAGTAGGAATTTCTCTCATCACTTTTGTTCTTTCGTTTTCTTATTGCTTTTCCACATATTTTCAGATAAATAGCTTTGATGCTTGTCTTAGTCTGTTAAATGTGTCAAACATTGTGTAATCGGCTCTGCTATGAACAAAAAGTTGTTTCATTTTTTGTGACAAGTAGGCAGACGTGGTATAATGAAACAGCAATTAGAGCAAGCTTTTGTTGCTGCAATGCATCATTGTACACTGTCCTCCCAAAGACAAAAGACTTGTCTAATGTTTAAGAAAGGAGAACGCTTAGAGTGATAGATAGATAGATAGATAGATAGATAGATAGATAACAGAGTGTCTAGAGTGTCTTTGAATGATGTCTTTGAAAGATTAACTTTCACTGGAACTAAGAGCCCCAAATCTGTTCCAGCATCACACAATGCCCCTCTGCACAAAGCAAGATTGGTGTGAAAAAACTTAAGTGGGCTGCACAGATCCCTGACCAAATCCCTGCGAGATGTTGAAATTGAGCAGAACAGTGCCATAATTCACAAGAAGATAAATACAAAGCTATGAACTTCTGACTGTTAGCCACAATCTAATCATTAACAGAAGGTTTGATATTAAGTCTCTCCTGCAGAGATAAGAGACCTGCCCTCCACCCACATCTGCTCTTTCTCTGCAGGAACCCTGCCCTTTTTTCCTACAGCTTTTATTATATAAATCTCAAGCAGGTCCTTAGAGTCACAAAGTCTTCATTATCATGCCAGGAAAGATGCTTTGGAAGTTTCTTAAATCAAAACTATGTAGAAGTAGAGAGTTTTAAGGGATAAAAGAAAAAAAAAGTTTGTTGTTGCCTTTATGCTTCTTGCTTGATTGATCACCTACTGCAGGAATTGTCTGCTCATGTTTATGTATTTCTCTGACAATGGAATGGTGAGCTTCACTAGGATCACATAGTACTGAGGATAGAAATATGCAGAAACTGCTTACACAAGCTTATGCTTCTTACACATAACATGTGAGATTCTTATTCAGTTATTCATATTAAACAATATTATTCATTAACTATCATGAATTATTCACTAGTGATAGTGCTGGTGTACTGGTGGTGGAAAGTGCACAGAATGTTTGGTACAAAATTTCTCATAGGTCCATTGGGGTCAAATCTGGTGACTGCATGTGTCATAGAATGTTATTTATTTTTATATATACTTAATACTTGACTATATACACACTAGTGCGTCTCAAAAATTTGAATATAGTGGAAAAAGTAATTTTCATAATTTAATTTGAGAAAGGTAAATTGTTATATTTTATATTTATATTCATCGCACGTCATATTTCAAGCATTTTTAAAAATTTTGAACATCATGGCTTGTAGCTCATGAAAAGCAGAAATCCAGTATTTCAATTGATTAGAATATTTCTTTTGTGAACAGCCAGCCTTTTCAGCAATGACCTCCTGTGGCTTTGTAGAGGGTGGTGTTGATAATTTTCTCAACAACTGTCGAGTCAGCAGTCTTCCCCCTGATTGTGGTTGCATGTGCTGAACTAGACTGAGAGATACACAGCATATATACATATAATGTTTGTGTGTGTGTATAAAACTTAAATAGTATCCTATGCCACATAAAACCAACATGCTTTGGACATTAATTTTCTTTAGTTATAAAGTTACACACAAAGCTATCTTTGAGTTACTCTCTGTACAGCTGTAACTCTATTAATTTGCTGAGCCAATGATGATGATCCCCAGTCTTCTGGGAGACATATACATATGCAACAGTTTACATTCTGCTTCTTCATTTAATAGCCAAACACTGAAACAAATATTTGGCTAAGCTTTGCCATGTGTTTCACATGAGGACATCACATTAAAGTCACATTCACGCAAACATTACATATACATAAACGTACTTAAATAAGAACTGAAAACAATTTATCCAACATTAACTTCACATTATAGTAACATTAACATCTGCTTCAACTGCACTGTTAAAGTCCACTGCAAAATAAAATGACAATATGACGGTTGAATATCAAAGCCATTGCCCTGACGTTATATAACCCATCCTGCCTTTGAACTCCTTAAAGACAAAAAGTTTGTCATCTGTTGATGATTTAGTAATGACTATTAGATTTTAACTACAGAAAAACTGTTGTTACCCAAGTAATCCTGACCGATTCTGCGAGTTAAATGTCCCTGGGTGAAAAAAAATTCTGGGTGATTGGTGGTAAATCAACATTGTGCAGTCAGTTCATTTTAAAAAATTTATATCACCATTAACATCAGCTGAAGGTTTATTAATGACCAGCGCAGAAGTGCTGGAGGTTTTGTGTAAGTTTTTCTGCTTCTTCTGTTTCTTTCTCTTTTTCTACACCAATATTTGGTTGACAAAATCATATACTTAAACTCCACCAATCCACATGACACCTGATATGGTTTTAGCCCCACACATGTCCGATATGGAAAAGTTTTGTATCCCTAGGCCCTTTGTGCTACCATCTCCTAAATTAGGGTCAGCTCAATGCAATGGACAATAGCTCAAAAACTGTTTGGCCTAAAATTATGAACAGTTTGGCAAGTTAGCCTCTTGGAAGCATATTACCCATTCTCATTACGATTCATTTGTGGAGTAGCACCACCCAGTAAATGGTCTTCAAAACAGAAATTTAGCATTCACTAGCCAATATCTTGGGATGTGAAGGCTCCATCTTAATAAAATTTCACAGCCTGAACCGCTACCACATTCTTTAGGTGGACACTAAATTTCATGAAATTTTGACTATGAGGTCACTGCAAATATCTCACAAACTGCTTAAGCAACAGTTTTGCAGTTTGGTATGCTTATTTGACTTCATTCTTGCACGTTCGCTTACTTTATGTGGCAATCATAATTTGCATATATTTTTATAAATAGCTATTGGATATGTTGCAGCTTGAATAAAAAAAAGAAGCTAAACAACAACAAAAAATAGAAATAGAAACAACTGAAATAAAACAAATTGGCTGTGTACAGTATACAACATTCATCTGAAGGAGATGACGCACATACATTCAGTTAGAAGCGATGACACAGATAACTGATCAGTCATGTAATGTATTCATTCTCTGTTTATTTACTATAGGAGTAATATGGCATACAGAGGAACAGGAGATTGTAGTTCTCTCTATCTTTTCATTGGCAGTGTTTGGCTCTTAGGCTACATTCAGACAGCAGAGCCAATCTGATTCTTTAAATTAAATTTTAGAGCACTTGTAGGGCAAATTACAAGTAACTAAAAGCACTTTGTCTTTTAGGAATGTAGTTGCATATACTCATAGGACTGTGACTGAGTAGTGTGGGGTAGGACTAGAACATCTTAAACATCCTAAAGAATATTATGTTTGCCATTGAGAATATAAATAAATATTAAAATATTGAAAAGGAACAGCATGAAACAATCTAAAGAGGTTTGTGGCATGTACTTGTATGGCTGCTGCTTTCACCTTGTTCCTTTCTGACCTGCCTTATCCTGTTCTTTTGTCTCTGTTGCTCTTGGTACAATATCTGTTATCAAGAAATGCATGCTCTAAATAATGAGCAAAAAAAAAAAATGCAAAAAAGTTTCACAGGTCAAATGTGACATGTCCCGCAAATCTGATTTTAATCAGACACAAAACCGGATACAAACATGGCTTGAATCTGATTTGATGACAACAACAGACTGCAAATCTTTCCTGCTTAAGTAGGAAATGTCAAAAAATGGATTTAACATGCCTGGCTGGAAATAATCTTAAACACCTTTCACTGTGAACCTCAGGGAGGTGTACAGTGTACTGACATTGATTTAACTACTAATTAAATGAGCTTTTATCATCTGTGAAGAGCTGAATTAATGAACAAGATGCTCTCTCAACACTGGGATGGGTGCAAATGGTGTCATTTTATTTTTCACAATTCATGAAGCAGATATCTTTCTCATGGCTCATAAACATATCACGTGTTGACTTATTTGAAACAATCTTTGGAACGGCACATGAACTGTAGAGACAGTTTACGCCACAACAGTGCCACAAATCCCAAATGGGGATTCTGATGAACAAATGAGGTAAAAAAAAAAAAAAATGAAATAAAAAACCCCATGAGCTTTGACATGTGCATCTCATTGAGAATTTAGTTGGCAAAAAAGCAAGGTTGATTGGATTCCCAGATTGACCAGGCATAGATTAAATCCAGGCTTCTGATAGCAGACATTACCCTTCTTCCTAACCCCAGCCTGCTGCCACTGTAATTAATTCATAACGGTGCCAATAAGATGTTTATTACCACTTCAGAGAAAGAAAGGAAATAAGGATTTATGTCAAAACTGCTTCCCTCCAGGGCCATAGACATGAAGAGAAGTCACTTATTACATTCATAACAAAACTCTAAGCATAATTACTTGGATAAATGAACATAATTTATTATGTTTTTCTATATATTATGTAAGGAATAAAACACATGAAGACATGCTGTAAAAAGAAAATAATTAGCAACGGGATGG
Organism: Leptodoras praelongus; assembly: GCA_028564905.1. Taxonomy (NCBI): domain Eukaryota; kingdom Metazoa; phylum Chordata; class Actinopteri; order Siluriformes; family Doradidae; genus Leptodoras; species Leptodoras praelongus. Next base: position 8,655,243 of record JAOTRJ010000031.1, on the reverse strand, counting down.
TGTGTTGTGGCTCAATGCACCCCAATTATTTTTCCATAACAGCACATCCTAAAATGTTTTATTGTTCATATAGAACAGTAATTTGCCATTGATTACCATTTTAAATTGATCAGTGTATCACTGAATCACGTCAATGAATGACACTGCATACTTTTTAACTATTTAGAGTCACATTTAATCTGGTGAATCAAGCAGCCACAACAACCATAAACACTTTCCCTCTCACAAGCTGCATTGTTCCACTACCTTGTCTAAACCTGACAAAAAACATACCTTGTCAGTTTTCTCAGTAACAGGAAAGTCCAAACTCTTCTGAAGACTTTCTATTGGTAGAAAACTTACTGACCTTTAAAAAACCCTGCAACCGAGGCACCTTTATTCCTCTAAATGTTGAATAGCCATCTTCTTACAGAAAACTTTGATTTCACCAAATCAAAGATGAAACATTTTGCTTTTTAAAGAAAAACACATTTTGAATTAATTTGTTAGTCTTAGAATGTGTGGAGAACTCATAATACAAGACCTTTTGAATAAGCAGTTACTGTTAAAATAATGTATTGAAATGAGTTTATTAGTATATACTGAAACTGCCAGAACCATGCTGTTTTAATCAATACCTTCTGACCAATCAGATTTGAAAACTCAAATTCAGTGTATTGATAAGACAGTTAAGCAGTGTACATCATATCTGTGTGAATGCATTACTCATACTTCATCACATATGTATGAAATTTTTGTACCTGTGCATCATAGTTCACGTGTTGATAAATATATACAAACTTGAGAAATCAGAATTTTTTTTCTTCTCCAAATATGAATTATGAATATGTTTTGTTTTCATTGTAGTACAAACACAAAGGCTGAATTACACCTTATATCTGTAAACAACATCCTGCAATACTATACTCACTCACTTTCTCTCAGTGAGAGAATTCCAGTGTTTGGGGCTAAAGTAACTAAAGGACATATTTCCCACACTTTTTTAAGGAGTGACCAGTAAATATTTAATAAAAACATTTATTGCACATAGAGTGATATAACACAGTGCCTCTATCTGTATTAGGTTAGTGCTCCAAATATTTGTAGTGGGTGTGGCCTAAGGTACTTTATTAATTCAACTTATAACTAATAAACACACTATTTAAAACCCAGAGGTAGAAATTGGCCAAAACTGCCAGAATAGTAATAAATTCTGTGAATTCTGGCAGTTCTACATCACTTCATTAATACTACATTGACTTCATACTATAATTAGTTTCAACTTCATATGTGCACAGTTATTGGCATTTTTGTATCTGCCTCCAATATTTTCTAATGATGCTATTTTCCCAAAAAATAAATGTACTAAGGACTGTCACATGTTCATGTTAATGAAAGTGGTTTTGGTTTGTCCCACACACTTTACACGTGCAACCTCCATGCCCCTGCCCAAAATGCATGAAATTAATGTATTTTGTAGATTATTTTTTAAATCAAGGTTAAATAATGATAATGTATATTTTTTAAATCTTAAAGTCAGTCAACCAACCAACTGTTAAAAGGATTCAACTCCCAAGAGGTCCTGGTGGGGCCAGATTTGCTTATAACTGCAGTTCATTCATGCATTCACTCCTACATTCATTCATTCCTATACACTATTCCCCTCAACTCGTGTCTGTGTGGGTTATATCTGTATTGCTGCATTTTGTCTAAAGAGTACTGGAATGTACTGTAAGGAATAGTTCATATTGCTAATGTACAAATTCAGTTAGAACATGTGCAATTTTGACCCAAGTGGTATTTAAAAAGTTGGCATGATGAAATTTGACTCTAAAACAGAGTAGGTAATTATGCCTAAATTGATGCATTAAGTAAAGTATATTAAAATCCATCTGAACAGTCATAAAAGCCTTGCTATAATGCATTACAGACAGTAATGCAGTAAAGTGAAGATAATAAGTCTTTGTTAATTGTACATATTCATGCAACTTTTCCTGATGCCATCAAGTGATGTATGTTATACCCAAATGTGGTTACACTGTGTGCATTTAGAGTAGACTGCACTGATGATTTACAGCTTCTAATAACTGATGTTCAAATCGGCTCTCTGCATCTAGTAGAACAATGGCATACATGTGAAGGACTAGTTAGTACACTACTGCGTGAAATCATAAGGCATCGGTGGAAAGTACACAGAGAATACCCATGTCTAATTCATGCATGCATCTTCCACACCTAGGCAACTAAAAGTTCTTGGAGAGCTGTCATTATGATGAGTCTTTATTTGCTGCTGCTCATCAGGTCTGATCCTGATGATGAATTCTGTAAGCCACCAGGTGAACAAAGTGAGGGCCGGATTGGACAAATACTGAGCAGGGGGTCGGGAAATCAATGTGCCATGTGCCATGTGCCAATGTGCCGAGACTGGATATCAGATTGGTATCACTTAACTAATAGCAAACTGAACTAAATCAAATATTACACCACATCCGCATCCATGTAATTGTGTCATACAAGATAACTAAAGAATGCTGTACATACCATATAGTGCTCCTACTGAAATTATACCAGTTATGTTCTTTCCAATTGTGCTCTATTTGACAATGCTGGCAATTTGATAAAAGACTTTAATTTGAGAAGGGATTCGGGTATTTTAGAAGGTTTAGGTAGTGTTCAATCATTACAGCAGTGCTTTTTAGTCATTAAATGAATTGATATGCTAAGGTGTACATACGCACGGACAAACTTCTGAAGAGTCCCCAGGAAGTGAAATCGATAGCGATTAAAGCTTGATTAATGTAGGTGACTAAATTCACTATCAGCATGTTGATGATGAACATACACTTTCATCCTGAACTTCTTTTTTTACTAGACCTTTTCACAAAGGAATAACTCACACCTCAGAGCAGTGCTAATTAGTATAGGACATTTCTTTCGACTTAATTTGTATGACCTCAAACTAAATCCAACTCTCCTCTATTCAATCTTGTGTTACATTTTCATGATATCAGATTCATGGTCAGTTATTCAATGGCACAAACACTCAATGGCACATGGAATAGACACTTTCAGCTTGAACACTGATTTAGCAGAAGACGATTCTTTATATTATTACTACTGCGCAATCCTGAATGATGAAGTTGCCATAGTGAGGAACATGCCAAGGCAACTCATAAATAACTACTTTATGTGATTAGTATAGCACATTACCCTAGCCTGCATAAAAAAGTCTACAATGTATCACACTTTTCAGCAAGATTTTATGTGTAATTAATAGCCATATTAAAATTCACACAAAGACAGATAGAGAGACACTTAAAAAAAAAACCTCTTTAGCCAGTGAGCTGACCCCCAAGTACAAGCTAAACTTTAGAAAGTCAGATTTCTGAAATTACATGCTGACCTTAAATGATATTAGCTGTGTTTTTTTTTTAAATCAGTCTGGGTTTGGATGCACATCAGAGCAATTAGTATGCAAATGAAGATCAATATCCAAAATATAAAGTTAAGAAAATGTTATTTTGAAAAGTAAGATGTTCTGTATAGTTTTCAATGTGATAAAAGTTTTGTGCTATTGTCTAACACTTCCCTGGCATTTACAAATGTGTATCTAAAACATGAATAAAATCTCTAAATCACGTAGTAAACAGCATCTTCCTGTCAGTCTACTATAACTACGTGCTCAGGCTTTTTCTATTAGGCATCTTTTATAGGTTATGAAGACTATTCATGCAACCCTCACTCATACACTCACTCAATCATTGTCTAAACTGCTTATCCTACTGGGTCATGGGAGTGGAAGGCAGGATAACCAGGCCAATTGCAGACCATTCAACTAAGCTACTATGAAAGTCTGAATATCCTAGAAGTCATGTGTTCAACAGGATACTGTATTATCTGAATTTCTGAAAAAAAAAAAATCTGAATTTTCTTTCCACTATTTTGCCCACTCAAAGAAAATGCAACCCTTTTACTGTTGTGGAGAACTCTTTCCTCTGTCACTTTCTTAAGACCAAAGTATAGCCAATTAAGTGATATTGTTGTCTGATATGTACGTCTTCTTATATTTCTCTTAAAACATAATTTAAAATGTTTATTTTTAAGAGTTTCAAGGACTTGGACATGGATGCTGCATATTGTGAGAAACCTAACTAGTTTTGTAGTAACAATACAAAATTGGTCATGCAATATTCTGAAAATCAACAGCAAATCAACTTGTATGTGTATGTGTATGTATGTGGTGGAGGTTCTGGGAGAGGCAAGGAAGTAATTTCCAGTTTGAAATAAATACCAAATCATACTTAACGTCCTGCATCTCCTTTAGATCAATATTGATCTCACTCTGTCAACTATAGTAACTAGACGGCATACTAACTTACTATATAGTACATATTGTACCCCTTCACCTGTAGTAACTAGACAGCAGACTAGGATTAACTGGATATCTGACTAGCATTAGGCATCATATACCTAGCTTTTATCTTTCCTGGACAATGTCAGATGGAATCACCAAGCATGGCAACATTGTGATAGTAAATTCTACATTGCTATCTATATAGGCTAATGTAGCATCCTTTCTGACCCCAAGTTTGTTGACAGCTTCAGAAGACTTTTTCTCATAGATATAAGAAATGTATGGGTTTTTTTTTTGTTACGGGGGGCCTGGATGGTTGCACCCAAGTGCAGGGTTTGGCTGGGCTGAGGGAAAAACAGGGTTAAAATAAATATATATAAACTTAACCCCAGGCAATAACAGCAGGGAAGAGACAATAAAGAAATTATATTTTTATTTACTTATTTATTATATTTTATTTATTCTTTGAACTGTGTTGTGTATAAACTGACAGACCCAGGGTTCTGGATATAGCGCAACTCCTAACAGTTTTCGTTTCTCTGACACTGATGGATTGACTGGATGGCTGTTCAGTCAATCTAACTTAATTTTGTGTGTCTGTGTGTGTGTGGAAACTAGTCAAGTGTGTAAAATCATACATATATACACATACTGTATATATAAAGTGAGTATAACAGATATATAACAGATGAGCCTATTTGAAATACATAGCAACACCACCTATGCACTATGTGTCTGCAAGTGCATATATAAAGGAATAGACATCTATGGAATCTTCTAGAGCTGTTTCCACCATGAGAATGGTAAGTCATCATCAATTTTTGATTTTCAGTGGGGTTTAAAAGTTGGAACTTGTGAGACAGGACATAGCATTTCAGAGGTAGAAGCAACATTAAGATTTTAACATATGAGCATTTCAAGGGTGTACTGTGACTACAAAAATTCCAGCAAAACCTTAAACTTATGACATCAGCGTGGCTGTAAAAAGACTCTGGGTGAACGTGACCAGCATCGACTGGCAAGAACTGTTTCACGCAATGGGGAGCAACATCAGAAATCAATGCCTCAACAAACATCAGCGTGAGGACTGTGCAACGTTCCCTCCAAGATCCTGTGGTGAACCTACCAAGTATTAACTGGTATAACTATTTTTCTGGTACTTCAGGGTATTATGGGCCAGGCCAGACTGCTTTGTCTCTGCGTACATGGCCCTGCTGTAAGTACTTGTTTATAGGCACTCCCTAACACTCTTCATCTTTCCCCCACCTTAGTCGGTACCAGTTTTTCTGGTACTTCAGAGTATATACAGTATATGCTGCAGCAATGTTACGGAAAAGTTTTGCAAACCAACTTTAAATGACTTTCAGAAACCTTTCTGCTAATCTAATATTTTTAGCTGTATCAGGTTCATGTAGTAGGTCTTTTTGAATCAACACCTGTCTTTCTTTTGACTGAAGATGTTAAACATCTTATTTTCTTGCTGTACTGTATTTTCCCCATTTTCCCTATAGCTGACTAGACTTGAAATAACCCATCAGATCCGAGAAGGATATGGATGTCTTCCTTTAGCTTTAGACAGCCTCCTTCTGTAAAGAACATTGGTTTTCCACTCAGCTAACACTGCAGCTCTGCCTGATAGCTTTGTCTGTCTTACCTGAACTATCACTCAGAACTCTGTCCCACTCAATCTTCTACTATTGTGCCAGTGCATAGAGGAGTGGTGGCTTTGTGTAGTCATACCGCTGGTCCTCGGCTTATCTCTTTTTGTACTGTACTGAGCTCTCTTCTGTATTCTGAACTCTGAAAAGTGCTGGTAGGTGGCTGAATGTAAGCAGCATTTCTCTCTGTCTAACTTCATGATCATTAGAAGCTCAGATTTTGTAGCACTGCAGGTTTATAGCTGAAAGGCACAGTGTCTTCTCATGTTCTCTACATCTTTGTGAATTTCCTCCGGGTTCTTTGGTTCCCTCCAACTTCCCAAACACATTCCAGTAGGTGGGTTGGCTATGCTAAATTACCCTGACCTAAATAAAGTGGTTAATGGCAGTGAATGAATGCGAGGTTTGTAGCTTGATTTCTCTCTGTTTCTATGATGGTTACTATTTTGCTGTTGCTAAATGCACTCAAAATCACAATTACCACTGAAGGTGATATAGGCTTAGCTAAATAGAGTGACTTAAATGACAGTTAAAGTATTTTTGGAACGTTGAACATATTTTATCTCAGGAACATTCCTGTCCATTGGTCCCATTTTTCCTAATGTCTGAAAATATGGTAACAACTTTCCTTTACATGAAAGTTTGGCATTCTGAAGATTATTTGGAGTGTTGAAGCAAGCATATTTCACATAAGATAGATCTCGGTCTCTGATTATTTAGCAGTTAAACAGCTTTCATCCTTCTCTTTCCTTCTTGTAAGATTTCTGACAAAGCTTTTAATACAGCAATAATACCAAACAGCAGACATCCATGGCCAGACATGTTGGTGGGGCAGGATGACAACATAGCCTCGAACAAAAGTATGTTGATCATTAGTAACTCTGTAATAAGCATGTGTGATCTGTGTGACAGTGAAAGGCTTCTAGCAGCTCATATTGTGCAGTTCGCTTTGTTTAGCTTTGTTTAGCAGATGTGATCTCATTACAGTGGTCGGGCACATACAAAAAAACCTTTTTCCTTAACCATGTTTGCCAGATTTTTGTAAAATTTCCAGCCTAACAACATTAAAAAAATGTAGGCACTGAAAGAAGGAGAGAGATTTTTCATCTTTTTGTCAGCATTTGTGTGGTGTACACCCAAATACACATTCCTTATGTATATATATATTATCCACTCCATTACACTCCTTTCTTCTCTCCCAATCTTTGCAAAATATCTCACAAGAGAATTTTTTCTGTACATCTTAGACCCTATACTTAAAGGTGGCCTATGTTTGTAAATCTTAATTCACTTTGATTCCAATTATTTGCTATTATGCAAGATTTTGTCAGCTGTGGAGTAATCTTAAACCTGCCCAATTTGATGTAAAATCCCCAAAACTGGCATGTCTGCCTCTCTCTTGTTTGTTGCTCCTTGTCTTGGGCAGAGTGAGTCCTGCTCTAATGGGCCTTGTGGTTGTTGTATTCCCCATTTTTAACAACTGGGTGCCGTAATAATTCTATACCCCTAAATATGGCAGTAAGCATGCTGCCCCGTGATTACTGCACAACATTTTGAAAGCAAATCAAAACATGGGCTTTAAAAAGAGGTAATTAGTATTTAAATGGAATTAAAATATATGGGGTTCCAAATGGTGACTTTATGAAGATGGCTGATATACAGTATATGGTGGGGGTCTGCCCCACCTGCCCGTAAGGATTAACTAAAATCTACCCTTCTGTAAACAAGTCTACTATAGGTCCTTTAATACCCCAAACTCTTAGCCACATTAATCCAAGTTTCCAGGTGTCATAGTCTCATGCTGAGATTTTGTTATCCTACTGGTTTCTCCTTTTCTGGAGCTCTAAACCAGGGCATCCATCATTTTGTTTTATTTTTTTACATCCATTAATCAGGCAAGTTTATATGCCGAGCTGCTGCAAGACCACGTCTTCCCCTAGACTCCTATATGCTCCTGCTGTAATAGCTCTAATTAAGCTTGTCCTGCTGTAACTATGCTGCTTTGCATTTTACTTACATCCAGAAACCTAAAGTCCTCTGCTCTCACCTTGGAAATTTAATTGAGGCCACACCTTTTCACTGCAGCTTAGTTCCCTTTTCAATATCAGACACTTGGGGGAAAATAGGGAAGGGACACAGAAGTGGCCTTAATTAGGAAGAATAATTACTGAAAGACCTTCAGCAGACTAAGGTATAGTTATTATTTCTTGCTAAATAATGAAGTAGGGAAAGTATGGAAAATGATTCCAGGAGAATAAGATTTTTAATTTACATTAATGTTATTGTTTTTATTTGGAATTCATAGTGGAAGAATTGATCGTTCATCTATTCAGCATGGTCTCACACTTGGAACAATTCACACTACTTTGTATGACATAGTATGGAGATTAGGGTTGAGAGGAGCTAGTGTTTATTTCTACTATATTGCTCCTGTTGTTTGTATTAGTTAATTATTATTACTTCATGCTAGACAATGCCTTTGAATAATTAGAGAGGTCCCTGCTTTTCATTTCTGAATAGCGTTTAACTGCTGTACAGATTGCCAGCTGCAGCTATTGTGTATTTTTACATGTGACAAAATTCCTCTTTCCACGGCATTATTGCATTCTGACTAATGATTCTGACTCATCAGAAAGTTGTGATTAATTTCTATATCAGCATGACTATGACAGTAGTGCCAGCTGCAAAGCAAACCACAGGTCACTTGTTCAAATGTGTTATTATTTTACCAGACAGGATCATGTGCGGCTGACATGCTGCATAAATGAATAAAACAAACAAAAACAAACGTATTGGTTCACATGGTGAAACTTTCTGTGCGAAGACGTCTATTTTGGAAGGAGTCTTGAGTGT